>NC_069469.1:2134191-2214191 GCF_026875155.1 Cherax quadricarinatus
AAAATAAAAAGTATCTTCCTGTGTGTTCCAAAATTAAGTCCCAGCATATTGTTGCATCGGGAATTTTCAGTTTGGGAAATCTTTTTTGTTTAAGTTCCCTTAATTGCTTTGAATTTGTTTTTCCACATCCTTAGAGGCATATTGCTTTTTTTATCCCCCTTGTTAGCTTCTCTGTATAGGATTTCAAATCCTGCTCTTTATTCACAGTACCTTGAAGATTGTCCACATAGAAACTTTTCTTTAAGATTTCTTTGAAGGGACTTTCAGATTTCTTCAAATGTGTATTTAGAGTAGCTTCTAATAAGAATGGAGAGGATGTTGCACCAAATAATACTGATTTGAAACGATAATTTTTCACAGGACTTTGAGGATCATGTGGATTTTCAGGCCACAAGAATCGAGTATAATCTCTATCTATTTCTTGTAGTCCTACTCTCAAGAAAGCTTTGGAAATATCAGCCGTGTAGGCATATGGGTTTGTGCGAAATTTCATAAGCACGTCTCCAAGCTTCTCAGTTAGTGAGGGTCCGGTCATCAGACAGTCATTAAGACTTGCTACATCTTTATTTGCACGTGCGCTGCAATTATATACAACACGTAGTGTTGTATATAAGTCTGAGACTCTTGTGGGCTTGGTTTATTTACATCAATACCTATCGCATCTAAATCCCACAACTTATCAACTGGTTCATTCATTTCTTCCAGTAATGATAATTTTTGCTGTGGTACATGATCAGCGGTTATTCTCGTAACTAGTACATTTTCCACTGAATCAATATCAGCTTCTTTCCCACTTTGAGAGGGAATGGGACCACATATCATGTGGCCTCCTGCTGTTTTCAGCAAGTGAACATCATGTTTACTTACTATATTTTACACAAAACAGTGATAATAATCACTTCCAATGTTTAAAAATCAATTGGACTAATTGTGTCCGTCTGTATGTCAGGACAGGCTAAATTGACCTTAGTGCTTTTAGTGTGGCAACTGTTTCTTTTAATCCCTGGATCTGCACAGACTTAGGGGAAATCATTACTACCACAACTTCTACGTCTTTTTCCTGTTTTCCTAAAACCAACAGTGATTCTGGCTAGGTAAATATGTCTGTTTACCAGAATTGTGGAAAAAACCAGCTATATCTAACTGTATTTTGGCATGGGTTGTTTATTCAGTTTCTGCAACACTGTTCTTCTCATGAAGGACCTTTGTGAGCTTGATCAAATAGTGTTAGCACATTGGTTTTGTGTAATTTTTTAGATAACTCAACTCGAGCTATAGGGAGAGCAGTTGCTTTAAACTTATCTCTCACATTTAATGCTGTTGCTTGTTGACTTCCTGATTCTGTGGAAGTCTGCTGCTGTTCAGCAAAAGTATTTGGGCATAATGCTGTATGATGCATACCCTTGCATTTAAAACACTTCTTCAGTGAGCATTTTCCTCCCTTGTGTTCACCTAAACACTTGATGCATCTTTTCAGCTGATGAACACGTTGTTTACGTGCCTCCATTGATGTGTATTGACTACAATACTGTGCCAATGTGTTCCATCACAAAGTACACATTTTGGAGTACGTTTATGTGTGACAGTCTGTTTACTGTCTGTTGTATTCACAGCTTGATAAATGCCTATATGGGATTTCCCATTATGTGGTTTAGTGGGAGTAGGTATACTCTTTTTATACTGAGTTGAAGGTTTATTATCCACGGGATTTGTGGATTTTTCATCTTGTCTCGTTGCTTGCATGCATGAAACTATTGTTTGTAAACCATTGCTAATTTCTTCACAAGTGAAATAGCGTTTATTAAACATAATATTTAATCGTTCAATAGTTTGTGGTGACAGCTTATACCTGTACAATACCACTGATAAACCAATCACATGTCTTAGGTCATATTTAGCATCTAGAGATCTGAGACTATTGTCTATGTAATTCTAAATGCCTGTAAGTCTGAAAAACAATGTTTGGGTGGCTTCAAGCTTGATATTAAGACTGCATGTCTAACCTTAGCCTTGTCAGCATCGAAGTAATTGTCTGCTAAGACACGTAAGGCTATTTGATAATTACCTTTAACCACCGGAAATGACTTAATCAGTTCATAGGGTTCTCCCTTCACAAGGACATTTAAGGTAATTGAATTAGCTAATCTCATCTATGTCAGTTCGTGAATTTACTATGGATGAAAACCCACTAATAAATTCTTCATATTATGATCCTTGGAAAATAGGTAATGACAATGTAGGTAAGCTTGGTAATGGGACACTTGTTGTTACAGGTGTAACAGGTGTTTGACCACTAGTAGTAGGTCTCTGTGACAGAGTTTTTACGGCAGATAGCCTGTATCCTGTCCACCTTAATTGTTGATCACTAAAAGTATCCAAAACATTTTTAATTTCATCCTCAGATGGATCTGATTCAGAAATTTATTTTCATAATGTGTATAGTCTGAATTTAATTATTCCAGACATTGTGTAAATAATTCAACTTGACCTCAGAGTCATCAAATATCTATGTTTGTATCTTGAGTTAATCCTATACAGACTGAAATTAGATTTTCTAATTGTGTAATCTTAGTCTGTAAAGACTGAAACTGAGTTTTCAAACAAGCCATTTTAATGGTATACTGAAAATTCTAGCACCACACTTAGTGTTTAAAAAACACTGTACTGCTATAAACAGCTGAGTTTTTGTTATGCTTAAGTCAGCAATAATCTAGTCAGACACTACTGACCCACTAAGCTTAACCTCAGGGTCAATGACCATGAAGGGTACACCGTACATGTGGCTGGTGTTTATGGCTTAGAGTTTGCTGTGTCAGCCTGACCACGATGATTAATCGTAAATAACGTTATACACTTCATTCACTATACACTATAAATGTCACTGTATAACTGTAATCACACGTGAATATTACTTACACATATATAAATTTCACTGTTAATATATATTTGAAAGCTTACACTTTATATATAAGTTCCTTTAATATAACAGGTAGATCTATAAGAAACAAACTTTAACATCACTTGGGTTTGGGTTGTTGTCTTAATCAGCAATTTCTCCAGATTGGAGCAGTGGGTGCAGGATGTGGGTGAGTCACCCAGCTCCCGTTTTCTTTGGGTGTCTGCTGGGTGAGCGCCCATTTTCTTTTGGGTGAACGCTGGGTGAGCGCCTGTTTTCTTTTGGCTGCCCATTCTCTGTGATTGAGTCTGGAGGGACTCATTTATACTGATTTATATTGTAAAACACTAGTTTTGCAGCTTTTTTCGAAGGACCTTGGCTCATAGGTTATTTGTACACTGTAGTACAACATATTTGGACCACAGTGTGGTCTTTATCTGGTTCGAAGGACCAAATTCTGTTGAGGATTTTGGCCTTACCTGCTGTGTTTATTATAACTATATATAATGAACACTTAGCTGATAAATGACAGCAAATCGTCTACACAGCCGCCCCTACAGACGAGGTCTAGAAGCTGTCGAAACCATCACAACATTGGGCTGTCAAGAGATACAATTTGTAAGTATAAATTACCCCTAGGGGGTGTTATGCCAGCATATTTCATTCGATGATGGCTGACGAAATACCTACTTGTTTGGACTCAAAAGTCCACACCTTACCCGCCCTTTTTGGTTGATTACAAACTCCTTGTAAATCAAAAATTGCGCAATCCCCCCGATCAAACAAAAAATTTCCCGTAACAAACCTTGCTCTTTTTTTAACGGGGTTTTTGGGTGTTTTTAACCCTTCGACGGTATGGGTTTGATTGGGATAGAAGCTAAAAGTGCCCTTTGGATGTAAAGTTTTCCCAATTGTCTAGGAAATCCCACACTGGTAACTAATTTTTTTTCCCCCCCAAAGATTTGTCTTTATTGTTAACAATGTATACAAGAGAATGCTTCACACTTCTTTTAAGGTGTTTATTGTGTTTGAGACCCCTTGTTAAAACAACAAAGGGCTCGGATCAGTATCCTGGCATCAGTGCCCACTCCCCCTAGATTTAAAATTTAAAAATTTTCTGGCCTCGCCACACCGCCCCAAGCCGTCACTTGCCCTAGCAAAAAAAAAAAAAACGTAAACCTAGTCCCTTCCCATCCTTGTCACCCCCCTCGATGAAGCAAACAGAAGTTTGTTTCTTGCTGTCTTTAAACATAGACAACAATGTACACCATTTTTACCTTTGGGAATAAAGTGGGAGCAGGATTTTCCTTAATTTTCCTGCTTTAAAAAGAGATTTTACTGTCTCTTATAAAAATTTCATTTGGGAAAAACCGCCGCCCAAGGGGGAGAGGTCATTGACTTCGTGGGGATAGCATCTGTGATTTAATTTTTCACTCTAGCAGTTAATAAAGACGCTCGCCCCTTCTGAAAAGGGCTTGGGGCCCCCCAGGGCTGAAAAGGGGGTGAGGGGGTGAAAAGGGGGGTGTTTCCCCCCTCCTGGAGAAAATTTCTCCACAATAGGGGACATGAAAAACTGGTTTTGGGTCGAGGGGTGGTGATCCCTCGAAAGTGGTTCTGGGTTCTGATTTTTTAAAATTCATGTCTACAGGGTTTTTTAAGCGTTTAGTCATCAAAGGGAAATTTAAAGAGTAAAATGTGTAAATTTATTATACAAAAAAAAGGGACAAATGAGGAGGGGCAACTAGAGCAACCCTTTGTTGGGATTCCGGGGAACTGCGGGCACCTCTGTTCAAATAATGCTGTTTTTTCCTTGAAACTACCTCTTACAATCAACATTAAGCGTAAACCCGCAAGGGGGCATACAAATAAACCCCCAAAATCAAAATTCCCGAAGACATGGGCCCCTTTAGTTGCTACCTCCGGGTTCCCCCGGCAAAATTCCAGTAGTGCTACCGCATCTATGGTGTCAATGAGTTTGTCACATGGCAGCGCACTCAGCTGAAAATAGAGTGTTTTTAAAAATAAAGGGGCAAAGTTTTCAAAAATAATGTGAAATTTTTGGGGCAAACCCTTTCGCTCTCCAGGGGGCTTTTTCAAGCCATTACAAAAAAATTTAAAGGGCACCCGAGGGTTTATAAAAGGGTTGAGTGAGGTGCAATATAGTGAGGTAAAATTTCGATGTTTCCAAATTTTTGGTTGGTTAGGGGGGTAAATAGTAGTAGTAGTAACAAAAATAATACAATAAGGAAGAGCAATTAATTCGTACATGGAACACCTAGAGTCAGAACACTTCGCCAACATCATCCCTTCAAGCGTCACTTGGTTACGTTACGTGGATGATGTCCTCGTAATAACACCAAAACGTTTTGATGTACGGGATCTTCAGGCAAGGCTCAACGCAGTTGAACCAGTGATTCAGTTTACACTAGAAGAAGAGTCCAATGACAAGCTATCTTTCGTCGACGTCCTCATTCACAAAGTAGACAACAACCTAAGATTTCAAGTTTATCAGAAGCCCACCAATAAAAATGATCTCACACACTTCTATTCCAGTCAAGATACCAAGACCAAAAGAGGCATCATCATCGGGTTTTTCCTAAGAGCATACCGAATTTGTAGTCCTGAGTTTCTTGACGAGGAATGCACTTACATTCACCAAACATTCACTGAGTTACAATTTCCTTCTTTTTTCATCAAAGACTGCAAGAAAAGAGCTCTTCAGATCATCAATTCTCCACGCATCAACACCGCTCCCAACAAAGTTATAATTCTTCCCAACAGCCAGGTTGCACTAAACGTCTCAAAAGTATGTAAAGTAAAAGGACACAAGTGCAACTAATGTGACATTTATTGTGGCAACGTTTCGCTCTCCAGGAGCTTTATCAAGCCATTACAAACAATACATGGACACAGAGGGTATATAAAGGCTCAGAGTGAGGTGAATACTAGTGAGGTACCATCGAGGTTCTACAACGTAAAGTCAATCAGGACCTTAATCTTCCTCTACCTCCCGGAGATTTTGTTGACTTAATTGAACTCTGTGTTAATTTCAACTGTTTTTCTTTCAATAACAAGCTCTACAAACAAACCTACGGCATGGGAATGGGTTCCCCATAAGTGCCGTCCTAGCCAACTTATACATGGAACACCTAGAGTCCGAACACTTCGCCAACATCATCCCTTCAAGCGTCACTTGGTTACGTTACGTGGACGATGTCCTCGTAATAACTCCAAAACGTTTTGATGTACGGGATCTTCAGGCAAGGCTCAACGCAGTTGAACCGGCGATCCAGTTTACACAAGAAGAAGAGTCCAATGACAAGCTACCTTTCCTCGACGTCCTCATTCACAAAGTAGACAACAACCTAAGATTTCAAGTTTATCAGAAACACACCAATAAAAATGATCTCACACACTTCTATTCCAGTCAAGATACCAAGACCAAAAGAGGCATCATCATCGGGTTTTACCTAAGAGCATACCGAATTTGTAGTCCTGAGTTTCTTGACGAGGAGTGTACATACATTCACCAAACATTCACAGAGTTACATTTTCCTCCTTTTTTCATCAAAGACTGCAAGAAAAGAGCTCTTCAGATCATAAATTCTCCACGCATCAACACCACTCCCAGCAAAGTTATAATTCTTCCCAACAGTCAGGTTGCACTGAACGTCTCAAAAGTACTTTCACAAGCTAACACCAGAGTCGCCATCGCTTCTAGCACTTCAATAAAGGATATAACCAGGACAAAATCCAAGCACCACGAACCAGTCAATGCAGGAGTTTACACTATACCCTGTGGAGGCTGTGACAAGATTTACGTAGGTGAAACAGCCAGAAACCTCGACACCCGCCTCAATGAACACATTTACGCATGTAGGAACGATAACCTGAACAACGCCTGTGTACAACACCGAAATTCCACCAATCATCTCATGAAATTCAGAGACGCCCAATTAGTGATCAAAGAAACTAATTTCCGCAGACGCAAGTGCCTCGAATCAGCACTGATGGCTGTTTCGAATACAATTAAACAAAAACAACGGCAGCTTCACATCTCCGAAGTCTTAGCAAGAATCCTCCTGAAAACAATAAACCCTGCCATCACATAGTCTCTCCTGTTATACTACACAAAGCACAGAGAGTGAACACTGAAACAAGCTGCCTCATTCCAGTCTATATTTGTCCAACCTATTTTTATGTTACCCAAGTAATAGCTTTTATATCCTTTTACTCATGTACGAATTAATTGCTCTACCATATTGTATTACTTTTGTAACTACCACTACTACTACTACTACTACTACTAGTGAACATCGAAATGGTACCTCACTAGTATTCACCTCACTCTGAGCCTTTATATACCCTCTGTGTCCATGTATTGTTTGTAATGGCTTGATAAAGCTCCTGGAGAGCGAAACGTTGCCACAATAAATGTCACATTAGTTGCACTTGTGTCCTTTTACTTTACATATTGTCGGTAATTCTACCAACTTTATTACGTCTCAAAAGTACTTTCACAAGATTAAACTAAACTAAAAAAGCTAACACCAGAGTTGCCATCGCTTCTACCACTTCAATAAAGGATCTAACCAGGACAAAACCCAAGCACCACGAACCAGTCAATGCAGGAGTTTACACTATACCCTGTGGAGGCTGTGACAAGATCTACGTAGGTGAAACAGCAAGAAACCTCGACACCCGCCTCAATGAACACATTTACGCATGTAGGAACGACAACTTAAACAACGCCTGTGTACAACACCGAAATTCCACCAATCATCTCATGAAATTCAGAGACGCCCAATTAGTGATCAAAGAAACTAATTTTCGCAGACGCAAGTGCCTTGAATCAGCACTGATGGCTGTTTCGAATACAATTAAACAAAACAACGGCAGCTTCACCATCTCCGAAGTCTTAGCAAGAATCCTCCTGAAAACAGTAAACCTGCCATCACATAGTCTCTCCTGTTATACTACACAAGCACATTACAGAGAGTGAACACTGAAAAAACTTGCCTCTTTCCAGTCTATATTTGTCCAACCTATTTTTATGTTACCCAAGTAATAGCTTTTATATCCTTTTACTCATGTACGAATTAATTGCTCTTCCTTATTGTATTATTTTTGTTACTACTACTACTACTACTACCACCACTAGTGAACATCGAAATGTTACCTCACTAGTATTGCACCTCACTCAGAGCCTTTATATACCCTCTGTGTCCATGTATTGTTTGTAATGGCTTGATAAAGCTCCTGGAGAGCGAAACGTTGCCACAATAAATGTCACATTAGTTGCACTTGTGTCCTTTTACTTTACATATTGTCGGTAATTCTACCAACTTTATTACATACCTAGTGTTCGTGGCTAGATCTTCGGCATGGGTGGAAACGTTAGGTTTCCTTACACCTGTTGTCCTTGTTCACTTAGCAGTTACGTAGGTACCTGGGTGTTAGTTGACTGTTGTGGGTCGCGCCCTTGGGAAAGGGGGGAGAGGGTAGTATGCCTTCAATAGATCTGGGTTTTGACATGAGCTGAGGTACCTGGACTATACCTGGAGAGAGTTCCGGGGGTCAACGCCCCCGCGGCCCGGTCTGTGACCAGGCCTCCTGGTGGATCAGAGCCTGATCAACCAGGCTGTTACTGCTGGCTGCACGCAAACCAACGTATGAGCCACAGCCCGGCTGGTCAGGAACCAACTTTAGGTGCTTGTCCAGTGCCAGCTTGAAGACTGCCAGGGGTCTGTTGGTAATCCCCCTTATGTATGCTGGGAGGCAGTTGTACCTGGAGTTCTGGGGGTCAACGCCCCCACAGCCCGGTTTGTGACCAGGCCTCATGGTGGATCAGGGCCTAATCAACCAGGCTGTTACTGCTGGCCGCACGTAATCCAACGTACGAACCACAGCCAGGCTGGTCAGGTACAGACTTTAGGTGCCTGTCCAGTGCTTGCTTGAAGACAGCCAGGGGTCTATTGGTAATCCCCCTAATGTATGCTGGGAGGCAGTTGAACAGTCTTGGGCCCCTGACACTTATTGTGTTGTCTCTTATCGTGCTAGTGGCACCCCTGCTTTTCATTGCGGGGATGAAAAGCAGGGGTGCCACACTAGCACGAAAGAAGAGACAACATTTGATTATGTATATAAAGAGGGTCCTTTTAATAAAAAGCCTACACCGGTTCGTATCACCTAGAGGTCACCTACATTGCTCTAAGATGGTTTAATATTCGTGGGGTAGTGTGTCCCACCACAACAATGGAAGAGCTAAAACATGAATGGATGGTAATTGCTCTTTCTTGTCTAGCTAGATTTCGCATAAGGGAAACCTATCCCCAATGATTACGCCAAGTGACCCTTCTGAGTTTAGCGCTTAGTTTTGATTATAATAACTAAGTCGAGAGTTTTGATTATAATAACTAAGTCGAGAGATGGGAATACCCAGGTTGAGAGGACTCGATGCTGTTATTATTTATTTTTACTGTATGTAGAGCAGTGCATGCTCGATTTTTTGGGTTTAGCGCTTAATTATTAAATTTATTTAGGCACAGGTACACAAGTACAATTATCATTCATAAATTACCTAGGATAAACAAAAAAAAAGTCGAAGTAGAAGCGTTAAACCCAAAGGAGTAATACAGCGACTGGAAAATGGGAGAAATATGTTTTATTTTAAGCGCTTAACCACCCGTATGGGTCATACATCGCTGCAGTAGGGTCGTGTGAGGGTTAGTAATGGATCCCAAGGTTTGAAGTGGTGTGTGTTTGTGGTAGGATTGTATCAGGGAGGGGAGGTGAAGTGGAGGTACAGCATGAAGTAAAATTTACATCAATGTTTCGTGATACGTCCTTGATGAAAAGAAGCGAGTTAGAGTAGTGGAATTTTCCTTGAAGATGTTGTTAGGAGGAGGTACACTTCATCTTAACTTTAAAACTACGTAATCAGCCATTCATCTTACTAACATAATTTAACTAGAAGATGATTTGATCACGTTGACCCTGATCTAAACATCCATAATCTGACACCCAATCAAAACCTATTGGAAAGTAACTGCCTTTATTACACAGCATCACAAGCCAGCACTATCCTAAACAATGCTAAAAGTCTATCAGTACTTAACTACAACATCAGGTCCTTAAGCAAACACTATGATGACCTCCTGGCACTCCTTGAATCACTAAAGACACCCTTCTCCTGCATTATTCTTACTGAGACCTGGCTTAAGCAGGACACAATAGATATCTACCCTCTACCATGATAACAGACAAATGAATAAGCACCACCTTCTCTTAGCTGGAGACTTCAACATCAACCTTGGCTTACTAGATGATCAGCCTGTAACTGATTTCATCAACAATATGAACAACACACTTCTCATACCAACAATAACTAAACCAACCAGGCTCACCGAGACAAGTGCAACCATAATAGACCACATATAGACCAATATACTAGCTCCCCTTAAATCAGGGATAATCACAGATAGCACTACAGACCACTACCCTACCTTCCTCCTGACAAACATTAGTAAACCACCACTTGAATACAACAAAGTCTCATTTAGACTCCACGACGAGGCCTCAATAAGGAAGTTCACAGCTGACTTGGAGACTGTTGACTGGCCTACAGAATTCTCCAAGGCCTATGGTATTGATGACTGGACAGACATTTTTCTTAACAAATTACTTAGACTATACAACAAACATTGTCCTATAAAAACGAAACAGATCACAAACAAACGGCTTGGTTGCCCATGGCTAACCAGCATCATTCTGAAATCCATTGACAAGAAACACCAATATGAAAAGCAATATAGACAGGGCTTAATACACAAAGATATTCTTAAACACTATTCATCAGTTCTCACCAAAGTAATAAAGAAAGCCAAGCAACTATACTACTCCAGTAGATTCACAGACACTAGAGGAGATATAAAAAAGACCTGGAAAACACTCTCAGATTCTAGGGACCCACAAACTGAAAAAAAAACAAAGAATATTGTCCTAACTAAACCTAATGAAACACCACTACATCCCACTGACACAGCTAACAAGATAAACGACTTCTTCTCAACCATAGGATCTAATCTCGCCGATAAAATCCCACATACCAATGCCCATGCCGGGGACTACCTAGATGGGAATTTCCCAAATTCGTTCCATCTTGCACCAACTGAGCCCTCGGAAGTCACCGAGAAAATTCCTTCTATCTTGCACCAACTGAGCCCTCGGAAGTCACCGAGATTATAAAGTCACTTAAAAATAAATCAGGGAATCTGTCTCATGTCCCACCATTACTGTACAAGAGAGCGGCCCATGTCCTTTCCCATGCTATTTCATTACTTTTTAACAAGTCACTAGAAACTAGCACCTTCCCGAAACTACTCAAGATGGCAAGGGTTACACCAATACATAAAGGTGGTGACCCTACAGACTTAAACAACTATAGGCCAATATCAAACTTACCATTGCTATCCAAAATCTTTGAGAAACTCGTGCACAGGAGACTATATTCATTTATAACAGCACAAAACATACTCAACCCCTGCCAATTTGGATTCAGGAAAAATAAAAGCACTGATGATGCAATCATAAAAATGCTAGATCTGCTTTACACAGCATTGGAAAATAAGGAATATCCACTAGGAATTTTTATTGACCTAAGAAAAGCTTTTGACACAGTAGACCACGACATCCTACTCCACAAACTTGACCATTACGGTATAAGAGGCCTAAGAGGCCATGCGCTTGCTTATTTCAAATCTTACCTTACTAATAGGTATCAGTATGTTACCATTAAAGACACAGCATTAACAACACGGCCACTTGATACTGGAGTTCCGCAGGGAAGTGTCCTTGGTCCCCTGCTCTTCCTCATATACATCAATGATCTTCCAAACGTATCCCAACACCTGAAACCCATTCTCTTTGCTGACAACACGACTTATGTCATCTCACACCCTAATCTTGCCACCCTCAACACCATCGTTAACGAGGAGCTGATCAAAATATCCACTTGGATGACAGCCAATAAACTTACGCTTAACTATATTATGTTTGGTAGCAGAGCAGGAGATGCACAAATTAACATTAAGATCGACAACACTCTAATTACCAGACATAATGAGGGCAAATTCCTAGGCCTATACCTTGACAACAACCTGAATTTCAGCACCCATATCCAACACATAACCAAAAAAGTATCCAAAACGGTTGGGATCCTCTCCAAGATACAATACTATGTGCCGCAAAATGCCCTTCTCACACTATAGCACTCACTTATTTATCCATACCTCACCTAGTAGGTTGGTAGACAGCAACCACCCAGGGAAGTACTACCGTCCTGCCAGATGACTGTGAAACAAAAACCTGTAACTGTTTTGCATGATGGTAGGATTGCTGGTTTTCTTTTTCTGTCTCATAAACACGCTAGATAACAGGGATATCTTGCTACTCCTACTTACACTTTGGTCACACTTCACAGACACGCACATGCATATATATATATATATATATATATACATACATCTAGGTTTTTCTCCTTATTCTAAATAGCTCTTGTTCTTTTTTATTTCTTCTATTGTCCATGGGGAAGTGGAAAAGAATCTTTCCTCCGTAAGCCATGCGTGTCGTATGAGGCGACTAAAATGCCGGGAGCAATGGGCTAGTAACCCCTTCTCCTGTATACATTTACTAAAAAAGAGAAGAAGAAAAACTTTATAAAACTGGGTTGTTTAAATGTGCGTGGATGTAGTGCGGATGACAAGAAACAGATGATTGCTGATGTTATGAATGAAAAGAAGTTGGATGTCCTGGCTCTAAGCGAAACAAAGCTGAAGGGGGTAGGAGAGTTTCAGTGGGGGGAAATAAATGGGATTAAATCTGGAGTATCTGAGAGAGTTAGAGCAAAGGAAGGGGTAGCAGTAATGTTAAATGATCAGTTATGGAAGGAGAAAAGAGAATATGAATGTGTAAATTCGAGATTATGTGGATTAAAGTAAAGGTTGGATGCGAGAAGTGGGTCATAATAAGCGTGTATGCACCTGGAGAAGAGAGGAATGCAGAGGAGAGAGAGAGATTTTGGGAGATGTTAAGTGAATGTATAGGAGCCTTTGAACCAAGTGAGAGAGTAATTGTGGTAGGGGACCTGAATGCTAAAGTAGGAGAAACTTTTAGAGAGGGTGTGGTAGGTAAGTTTGGGGTGCCAGTGTAAATGATAATGGGAGCCCTTTGATTGAACTTTGTATAGAAAGGGGTTTAGTTATAGGTAATACATATTTTAAGAAAAAGAGGATAAATAAGTATACACGATATGATGTAGGGCGAAATGACAGTAGTTTGTTGGATTATGTATTGGTAGATAAAAGACTGTTGAGTAGACTTCAGGATGTACATGTTTATCGAGGGGCCACAGATATATCAGATCACTTTCTAGTTGTAGCTACACTGAGAGTAAAAGGTAGATGGGATACAAGGAGAATAGAAGCATCAGGGAAGAGAGAGGTGAAGGTTTATAAACTAAAAGAGGAGGCAGTTAGGGTAAGATATAAACAGCTATTGGAGGATAGATGGGCTAATGAGAGCATAGGCAATGGGGTCGAAGAGGAATGGGGTAGGTTTTAAAAATGTAGTGTTAGAGTGTTCAGCAGAAGTTTGTGGTTACAGGAAAGTGGGTGCAGGAGGGAAGAGGAGCGATTGGTGGAATGATGATGTAAAGAGAGTAGTAAGGGAGAAAAAGTTAGCATATGAGAAGTTTTTACAAAGTAGAAGTGGTGCAAGGAGGAAGAGTATATGGAGAAAAAGAGAGAGGTTAAGAGAGTGGTGAAGCAATGTAAAAAGAGAGCAAATGAGAGAGTGGGTGAGCTGTTATCAACAAATTTTGTTGAAAATAAGAAAAAAGTTTTGGAGTGAGATTAACAAGTTAAGGAAGCCTAGAGAACAAATGGATTTGTCAGTTAAAAATAGAGAGGAGAGTTATTAAAATGGAGGTTAGAGGTATTGGGAAGATGGAGGGAATATTTTGAGAATTGTTAAATGTTGATGAAGATAGGAAGCTGTGATTTCGTGTATAGGGCAAGAGGAATAACATCTTGTAGGAGTGAGGAAGAGCCAGTTGTGAGTGTGGGGGAAGTTCGTGAGGCAGTAGGTAAAATGAAAGGGGGTAAGGCAGCCGGGATTGATGGGATAAAGATAGAAATGTTAAAAGCAGTGTGGGGATATAGTTTTGAGTGGTTGGTGCAATTATTTAATAAATGTATGGAAGGGGTAAGGTACCTAGGGATTGGCAGAGAGCATGCATAGTTCCTTTGTATAAAGGCAAAGGGGATAAAAGAGAGTGCAAAAAATTATAGGGGGATAAGTCTGTTGAGTGTACCTGGTAAAGTGTATGGTAGAGTTATAATTGAAAGAATTAAGAATAGTAAGACGGAGAATAGGATAGCAGATGAACAAGGAGGCTTTAGGAAAGGTAGGGGGTGTGTGGACCAGGTGTTTACAGTGAAACATATAAGTGAACAGTATTTAGATAAGGCTAAAGAGGTCTTTGTGGCATTTATGGATTTGGAAAAGGCGTATGACAGGGTGGATAGGGGGGCAATGTGGCAGATGTTGCAAGTGTATGGTGTAGGAGGTAGGTTACTGAAAGCAGTGAAGAGTTTTTACGAGGATAGTGAGGCTCAAGTTAGAGTATGTAGAAAAAGAGGGAAATTTTTTCCCAGTAAAAGTAGGCCTTAGACAAGGATGTGTGATGTCACCGTGGTTGTTTAATATATTTATAGATGGGGTTGTAAGAGAAGTAAATGCGAGGGTCTTGGCAAGAGGCGTGGAGTTAAAAGATAAAGAATCACACACAGGGTGGGAGTTGTCACAGCTGCTCTTTGCTGATGACACTGTGCTCTGGGAGATTCTGAAGAGAAGCTGCAGAGATTGGTGGATGAATTTGGTAGGGTGTGCAAAAGAAGAAAATTAAAGGTGAATACAGGAAAGAGTAAGGTTATGAGGATAACAAAAAGATTAGGTGATGAAAGATTGAATATCAGATTGGAGGGAGAGAGTATGGAGGAGGTGAACGTATTCAGATATTTGGGAGTGGACGTGTCAGCGGATGGGTCTATGAAAGATGAGGTGAATCATAGAATTGATGAGGGAAAAGAGAGTGAGTGGTGCAACTTAGGAGTCTGTGGAGACAGAGAACTTTGTCCTTGGAGGCAAAGAGGGGATGTATGAGAGTATAGTTTTACCAACGCTCTTGTATGGGTGTGAAGCATGGGTGATGAATGTTGCAGCGAGGAGAAGGCTGGAGGCAGTGGAGATGTCATGTCTGAGGGCAATGTGTGGTGTGAATATAATGCAGAGAATTCGTAGTTTGGAAGTTAGGAGGAGGTGCGGGATTACCAAAACTGTTGTCCAGAGGGCTGAGGAAGGGTTGTTGAGGTGGTTCGGACATGTAGAGAGAATGGAGCGAAACAAGAATAACTTCAAGAGTGTATCAGTCTGTAGTGGAAGGAAGGCGGGGTAGGGTCGGCCTAGGAAGGGTTGGAGGGAGGGGGTAAAGGAGGTTTTGTGTGCGAGGGGCTTGGACTTCCAGCAGGCATGCGTGAGCGTGTTTGATAGGAGTGAATGGAGACAAATGGTTTTTAATACTTGACGTGCTGTTGGAGTGTGAGCAAAGTAACATTTATGAAGGGATTCAGGGAAACCGGCAGGCCGGACTTGAGTCCTGGAGATGGGAAGTACAGTGCCTGCACTCTGAAGGAGGGGTGTTAATGTTGCAGTTTAAAAACTGTAGTGTAAAGCACCCTTCTGGCAAGACAGTGATGGAGTGAATGATGGTGAAAGTTTTTCTTTTTCGGGCCACCCTGCCTTGGTGGGAATCGGCCAGTGTGATAATAAAAAAAAAAAAAAAAACCTCACCTATGCTATTTGTGCTTGGGGATCAACTGCAGCAACACACCTAAAGCCAATAATAACCCAACAAAAAGCTGCAGTAAAGAATAATCACTAAATCCCATCCCTGGCAACACACCCCCCACTCTTCATAGATCTAAACTTACTCCCTGTTCAGTACATCCACACTTACTACTGTGCAATCTACATCTACAGGACCTTAAACTCCAATATCAACCTTGACCTAAAACGCTTTCTTGATAGTTGTGACAGAACCCACAGGCATAACACCAGACACAAACATCTCTCCGACATTCCCCGTGTCTGACTAAACCTTTACAAAAATTCAATGTATGTCAAAGGCCCTAAAATCTGAAACACCCTACCTGAGAACTCTAGAACTGCAGACACATTCATCACCTTCAAAACTACCATTAGAAAACATCTTATCTCCCTGATACACCCCATCAACTAACTACATGAATACCACCTGGTGGTTCACACTTACACTCACTCACCCATTTGACCATAAACAGAAATATTAATCTCAATCTTAAAATAATGAATCCTATGATACTCCAATACTGAAACTATGTACCGTGCCAAAACAAAAGCATTCACATTGCTAAACTCACAAACTAGTATTTAGTCACTTAGCCATAATACCAACTTACCTCATAATTTGTAATATTTTAAAATAAAGAATTAAACTAAGTCTGCTCAAAATGCCTAGCCATGCTAGGTGTTCTAGTGGTACACTCTGTAATCATTATTTAACCACATGTAAACCACACAATAACCAAATTCTGTAAATTCAACATTGTAATCCTTATAGAGAATAAACTTTGAACTTAAAACTAAGCAATCAGCACATTCCTCTTAACTTTATTTAAGTAGTCAGCACAGCAGTCTAAAGAATACAACTACAGAGCTAGACAGTGATCCCTATCCACTCTTCAGGGGAACTAATATAACCGAATAAAAACCTTTGAAGAAGTACTAAGAAGCATGATTGCAAACAACTTGAATTCCCAAAAACTGCACAATCCAGGGCAACATGGGTTCAGAGCAGGTTGCTCTGGCAACTACTGGCTTACTATAGTATGGTCTTGAATGCACTGGAAGACAGAATGCAGATGCTATATACACACATTTTGCAAAAGCCCTTGACAAGTGTGATCATGGTGTAATAACGCACAATAAAGGGATAACTGACAAAGTGGGGAGATGGATCTTCAACTTTCTAACCAATTGAACATGAAGAGTAGTGGTAAACAGAGTTATATTGGAAGCTGCCATAGTGAAAAGCCATTCCACAAGACACAGTACCCACCCCCATCCTCTGCTCCACATCCTCATATCAGATATAGACAGAGATGTAATCCATAGCACCCTGTCATCCTTTGCAGACAATACTAGGATCTGCGTGAGACTTGTCATCCAATGAGAACACGGTTACCTCCAAGAAGAAATAAACCAGGTTTTCCAATGGGCAACAAAAAACAATGAGGTTCAATGATGACAAATTCCAACCAATCCATTATGGAAACTGGAGGAGTGTTATGTTGTTGTCCCTTATTACTTTGATAGTAAGGTTCTCACTACATGTTTTAGTGTGGGGTAGCTTTTTACATAAAGGTCTTATCAGTCTAGGGTAATACATTCATGAGTGATCATCCTCAGTGCCTGAAATCCTTTCTCCAGCCCTCTTCACAGGTTATTTACACTACTTCTATAAAAAATAGAACTGTATTCTAAAAAGATATGTACAGAATATACAATTACAGCACTCATATTCAAAACATAAGCCTGCACACCCCTTAGCTGCTCTCCTAGGACAGCCCACATGGCATCTCAACAATTTGCCCTTCCTTCTTGACTAATCTCTGGACTAACCGGTGTTTTGACACACCATAGTCACCCTGGGTATGGTGACCACAACTTAAGGTATAAAACTCACCCCTGGGGCACACATAATGCCCAAAAAATAAAAAGAAGGACCCAGAGGTCCTACCAACTTGAAGCCAACAAAGAGAGAGAGAGGGAGGAGCCTAGCTAAGCTCCTCCCACACCCACCAAACAACAAAAGACTGTTGCCAAGCATAATTCTCTAGTTACCACAATTCTACCACACCTTATTTTACTTTTACAAAAAGAAATACAACTTTATAAACTACTTATTTAAACTGTGTGTGTGTGTCTATAGTATAACCTATTATATTGAGAAAAACAGGCTTGACTCGACTGCCTTACAGCCATAAGGGTGATCTGCCCTTATGACATTTAGGCTGAATTCCCATCAATTCAATATAATTAGGTATTCCAGAGTAACTGTTACTTATATACATCAATATGTGTTGGGTCCCATAGTCCCATAACAAGGAGATAATAATTAGAACTAAGTATATACAAACTCTAATCATAAAACAGAACAAAAAAGTAAGGTGAGGTACCTGGGAGTGGTAATGTCAGAGGATCTTACTTTCAAGGATCACAACAGTGCCATGATCACAACTGCGAAGAAAATTAAAGGATAGATAATAAGAACATTCAAAACAAGAGATGCCAAGCCAATGATGATCATTTTTAAATCACTTGTTCTCTCTAGGCTGGAATACTGCTGTACATTAACATGTCCATTCAAAGCGGGTGAAATTGCAGACCTAGAGAATGTACAGAGAACTTTATTGCAGATATAAGTTCCATCAAACACCTTAACTACTGGGAATGCTTGGAAGCACTTGACTTGTACTCGCTGGAATGCAGGAGAGAGAGATATATCATAACCTACACTTCAAAAATCCTAGAAGGAATGGTTCCTAATTTGCACACAGAAATCACTCCCTATGAAAGCAAAAGACTGGGGCACAAAAGCAAAAGACTGGGGCACAATTTGACACTAAAAGTAAACACAATAAGTGTCCAATGCCCAAGACTGTTCAACAGCCTCCCACCAAGCATAATACCAACAGACCTCTGGTTGCCTTCAAGAGGGAGCTGGACAGATACTTGAAGTTGGTGCCAGATCATCTGGGCTATAGTTTGCAGTAACAGCCTGGTTGATCAGGCCCTGATCCACTGGGAGGCATGGTCGTGAACTGGGGCACTGGGTTATTGATCCCTGGAATACCCTCCAGGTAGGGACTGTACTAAGGTCTAAAGGTAGACATTGAAAGGAATTAATACAATACATAGTACCAATAACAAAATAATAGATTTGTTGTAGTTTGTGAATCCAGAAGTTTGTAAGATCTTGATGGTTATAAATGTTAATAAAACAGCAGCAACCTTATGTATTTGGAAGACAGGAGACTCAGCATATAGACCTTTGGATAAGAGATGACCGAAAGGCTTTAAGTGCGATCCTTCTTATATTGTATAAGATTAATACAGTATAAGAATAATACAGTATAAGATTAATCAAATGAATGCAAACATTATTCTGTTTATCAGTCTCCAGGAAGAACAACTAGAATTTGAGATAAAAATCTGCTAAGACTTTTTTTATTATTTTTTTATTATCACACTGGCCGATTCTCACCAAGGCAGGGTGGCCCGAAAAAGAAAAACTTTCACCATCATTCACTCCATCACTGTCTTGCCAGAAGGGTGCTTTACACTACAGTTTTTAAACTGCAACATTAACACCCCTCCTTCAGAGTGCAGGCACTGTACTTCCCATCTCATGCAGCTATTATAGAGGTTATGTGAAATTTTCATGATAGTTGGCAATCAAATATGAGGTAACAGAAATTAGGTTTAACAAGCAGTGGCAGGAAAAATCATTTAGGGATAAAGAGGAATGTGGAATGAGAGTGCCTCATGTAAAAGTTACAGAACATTTTACTTATTTTATTATTTTTTTTTTTATTATCACACCGGCCGATTCCCACCAAGGCAGGGTGGCCCGAAAAAGAAAAACTTTCACCATCATTCACTCCATCACTGTCTTGCCAGAAGGGTGCTTTACACTACAGTTTTTAAACTGCAACATTAACACCCCTCCTTCAGAGTGCAGGCACTGTACTTCCCATCTCCAGGACTCAAGTCCGGCCTGCCGGTTTCCCTGAATCCCTTCATAAATGTTACTTTGCTCACACTCCAACAGCACGTCAAGTATTAAAAACCATTTGTCTCCATTCACTCCTATCAAACACGCTCACGCATGCCTCTCCTGGAAGTACAGCCAGTAGAGCAGTCACACTTCTTTATTGAGGGGTAAAAATAAAAATGGTGCATAATTAATACTTTATATTAACATCATTCCTTTGCATTGCAATATACTTCTTAGAATTTCAATTAAAGCACATTATTTATAAATCAATTAACTCAAATGCCTCTCAAAGCACATTATTTATAAATCAATTAACTCAAATGCCTCTCAAAGCACATTATTTATAAATCAATTAACTCAAATGCCTCTCAAAGCACATTATTTATAAATCAATTAACTCAAATGCCTCTCAAAGCACATTATTTATAAATCAATTAACTCAAATGCCTCTCAAAGCACATTATTTATATATCAATTAACTCAAATGCCTCTCAAAGCACATTATTTATAAGTCAATCAACTCGAATGCCTCTCCACATAAATTCTGTCACAGAAATTAGATACATAATTTTTACCAATACAATTATAAAATTTCAAAAAAAAAAAAAAAATTACTAATAAAGTCTACGAATTACAAATCAACAAAGATGGGTTATTATATATAAACTGATAAAGATTTAGTAATTATAAATCAGTAAGGATGGTTTATCATAATGATTAATAAAATAAACTGATCGACACCATGCCCAGCCCTTCTAGGGTAGGGTAGGTGCCTGAGCCCGAGCTTGCAGCTCACAAGACTGTCATTCCCATTAGCCCCTTTGGGGCGGGGATGGCAGACCAGAGAGACCTAGCTTCTCCCTACGAGCCCCGTGAGGGCGGGGAATGTGGCTAGGCCTGGGGACAGTTGGTCCCAAAGATGAGGGGGTACTTGTGCCCCCTCCCATAGGAGACTTAGGTCTCAGACACTCCCAAAACAGGGAGCCAAGGCTGGGCCACCACTTGGAAAAGGCCCGGGCCAGGAGAATACCAGCGAATCTTTAATAATAATAATAAAATAAACTTGTTTTGTATATAACTTAAGTGTTACACAAAATTTTATATGCTAAATACTACAGAACCAACAATAATTAAAAAAAATAATACATTACTTTTTTTTAGAAGATTTTAAGATTAAGGTAGTCTTAACAAGTGATGTCAATCTACAATGTACTGTGCTCAGCTCAACACAATAAAACATGTTAACTTTCACTGAAATAAAACTATAAAAACACAAAAGAACTGCAGGTTTATGCAGCTTACTAGATGCAAATTATTGCCAAATTAATAGCATTTATACACATACTGTAGAATATAAATATTAAAATAATTATAAATGAATAAACCTTCTGAATTACCTATTATTAGTAGTAGTAGTATTATTATTATAATTACAGTATTTTCATATCCACAAAAAACATTACTAACTTCATTACTGTATTTTATTATGTTTATATCAGTACTGTCATTGGCATTATTCAAAATTACATCCATACAGTGCTGTGTATATTTTTACATTACTAATATTATAACAGTCAAATTTCATAACATTCAAATACTTGGGACTAAGGATTTTCTGGATTACTAAGTTAACATTTCCAATTAAATCTTCATTCTCCCCTAAGTTAAAAAACATTCAATAACTACAGTTTTAAGGCTGTAACTTGAACATTGGGCAAGACAATAATGAAGAAATTGTAGTAAATAAAAAAAAATGGCACACTTCATGCACATAAACATCAAGCAAAATACATGTGTGAGAACAAGTCTTAGTATGTCACAATTTCACATATATGTCCTATATGTAACTTATGCAACATCTGCTCACTCATGTTAAAGAAATTCACAATAAAACTAAAACCTCTACATTTTATCATGTGTGGCAACTGACATATGTTGTGTGAATTTTTATTTTTTATTAAATATGTGAATTGTGTTAATAATAGTTCTTACATTTGTACAACAAGAAATCTCACAAGATAAAAGTACTGTACTGCTGCTTTTTAGGTAAATATGTACAGTATAACAAAATCTTTTGGTAAAAAAAATAATATATACTTTAGCTGTATCAACAAGCTAGTTCAGCACCTCAGTATAATGATCTTTTCTGTCATCACTAGATGACTATAAAAACATATCATCCCCAGGACTTTGACATAATTGAGGAACAAGACAATTAGAAAAAAATCAGTAAAACTAATGGCTAAGTAGAAACACTATTTTATTACCAACTAAAGTTCCTAAGACATTTCTTAAACCGACCAGACAAGTGATATAATGACTCACGAAATCGTAATGACACGATTGCAAACAAACTATACCAGGGCGGGATTTGAACCCGCGGTCAGAGAGTCTTAAAACTCCAGACCTGGAGTCTCAAAACTCCTGTCTGGAGTTTTGAGACTCTCTGACCGCGGGTTCAAATCCCACCCGTGGTATGGTTTAAGACTTTAAGTGATATAATAACTACCAATTTTTAGTATGTCTTTTATTGGAAGAACTTAAATATATTAATAATAATAGTATATCTAGTAAACCCTTCTCCTAAATTTAAAAAGAAAAGCTTTCGAAAAACTTTTGTTTTTCTTTTAAGGTCACCTTGCCTTGGTAGGATATGGCCAGCTTGTTGAAAAAAAAAATAGTATATCTAGCAACAGATTTCAATTGTTGCATACAGTCACTGTATTAAACATTACAACAGAAGTGTTTAATAAGATGTGTTCAGTGTCCTGAAATGTTATGCCACAAGATGTTACATGAAAAATATGATTTAGATAAAAAATAATTACTTAAAATACAACTGTATTATATATCTGCAAGTACTGTACAGCCAGTATAACATCTACTGATTATTAACACAGTATAGTACACTATTACCTTTAACTATTTGTTTACAGAAAATAGGAAGATTTTTATTTCTCTTGAAAAAAATTTAATTATTGCCATACAATTTTTAAAGGCAAATAATGTTATTATAAATTAATGTATTCATTTAAATACATAATAAGAAAAATACATTATAAGAAAAACTACTGTGAATTGCAATTTTTTCATATGATATTGCATTTAATACATAAACTCCCAGAATTAATGTCTAAAACCTCAGTTCTGTAGAATGACATATGTACATATCACATTCTGAAATTATTTATTGTATGTACTTAGAATATCATAAATCAGCATTTCAAATTTGTAGCCAAGAGCAATGTTGATATGGTGCAAGTACTTTTTTTTACTTATTGCATATCCTGGAGGAGATTTTTCTTTTAAAAGATTTTCTAGAGATGTTTTGGTGGTTTTTAGTAGTAATTCTGAAGAAAGATCAAACGATGACTGTAATTTCCCTTTGGATGATACATTATGTAAGTTGCCATCACACTCACATTCTGTGCATTTAAAAGTAATTATTTCAGCACTCTTCCCTAAACCAGGGATAAAGTTCATTAAGCCACTGTATATTTCTCTCTTTATCTTATGGTCTGCATTACACCGAGTACAATGAAGAATACTTGGCATTTTCTTCGGATTTTCCTTCGGTTTTTGAGATCTTTTAGCCTTCTCATAAAGTGGTCCCATACTACGGATGACTCCAATTCCTGCTCCAAGAAGACCCTTTGATCTTCCTAGAAAAAGTAACTCTATACAATCAACAGAGTTGAAGTTATTTTCCTTGCACATTTCTTTAGCAACTGACACCATAATTGTCTCCACATCAGAAACTCCTGACTCTTGAGTACATCTCAAGTGATTAAAAGCTGCTGCTGACTCCCAAACTTGTTCACAAATTATAAATGATTCTTTAGTCAAATATTTCAAATCTTTATAATAGCATATGAACGTCTTCAATTTATCTTTGAGATCATTTGCTGCAGATTCAATGACATTTTCACTATAAACTTTACTCTGCAATGCTTTAAAAGTATTAATTGATAGATGTGGAAGTTCCAAAAGGAGTTTCAAGCATTTTTTCCAGCTCTTACATCCTCTCTTCCAATATACCTTAGCAAACTCATCATATTCTTCTGTTGTGTTTCCAAAAGTAGAATTATTGAACTTAAAAATGGTTTTACTCTTTATATTACAGTTTTTCATGGCTTCAACAACTGGAGGATTCTCTGTATTGTCAGCAGCAGTAACTAAAGTAATTAAATGATCTACAACACTTTGACCAAACAGTGATTTGACATAATCAAAGATAAGTTGTTCTGATGAGGATAAACGTACCAACTGAGCTGGAGCTACAAAACCAATGGCATGGATTTCAATATCATTTGAAGCTACATTTTCTAGGAATGTTTTAAGTAACTGGATATTACCGTCCCCTTGTGTCCTCGAGGAGTCACTTAGCCCTGGAGTGTCAATAACAGTAATAGGAGTTTCATTTTCATCATTGCAAAATGTATATGCAGTAATTATTGTTGTAGTTGATCGTACCTTACTTGAGCCTAAGTCTGCACACATTATTGCATCTTCTGCACTTTTGGCACCATGGAAGTAATTGCCAATAAAGTTTACTAATGTGGTTTTCCCACTGCCTGAAGCCCCAAAAAGAATTAATACTTTTTCTTTTAATTTGGAGTTGTAAATTCCATAATATTTTCTTTCCATGCCAGATGGATCCTTCTGTGACTTAACTGGTTTTAAGGTATGTGGTTTAACACTTTCTTGTTTACTGTTGGATTTCATTTTACTTAATTTTTCCTGTGTCTGGCTTACAGCTTTGTCATTCTGAACTAAATTACATCTCAAATTTTCTTTTGCTTCAGAAATATGTTTGTTTTCCTTTTTAAGACTTTGAGCTATTTCTTGGTTTCTTCCATTAGCCTTCTGGAGATCTGTGCTGTTAATGTTCCCACTCTGGGAGATAGACTTGTCTGAGTCCTTTGTAATGTCTTTACTCTCTCTACACACCATACATATGTCAGAATTAGTAATAGATGTTTGCAGGTTGTCTACTGATGTCATTTGTTTGCCTGGCACATGATCTTTATTGCACTGCTCTTTTTCCTTAGTAGGTTGAGTGATAGTTGTTGTTCTTTCATTATAAAACACATTCTTTTCCTCTGATTTATTGCCATAATTATCTATTAATTTTTCCTGGCTTTTTTGACTATGAAAACCATCACTAAGACTTTGAGCTATTTCTTGGTTTCTTCCATTGACCTTCTGGTGATCTATGCTGTTAGTGTTCCCTGTCTGGGAGAGAGACTTTATAGAGCACTCAGACATGTCTTTACTATCTCCAGAAACCACAGATTTGTCAGAATTAGTAACAGATGTTTTCAAGTTGCCTTCTAATGTCAATTGTATACTTGACACAAGATCTTTATTACACTGCTCTTTTTCCTTAGCAGGCAAGAAAGGGTGGGTGATAGTTGTTGTTCTTTCATTATAAAACACATCCTCTTCCTCTGGTTTATTGACAAGTTTTTTCTTATTTTCATCTGTTATTTTTTCCTGGCCTTTTTGACTATAAAAATCACCACTAATTGGTCCCTGCATGTTTTTATAAGTGGCTGTTTTACTTGTTGAAAATGTAACATGCTCGCCTTTAACATCCATTGGATGGTTTAAATTGCTAACCTCTAATGAGCTACTAGCTCCCACATTGCTGGACCTCAGGCCACACTCTCTATTTTGAGCATTATCGTCAATATTGGAAGTCACAGTGTATGAACAAACAGAATTATTATTTTTACTTCTATTTTCATATGTCCTTACCCTCATTTTCACAGATGAACCACTGTTTTCCTGATGTATTCCATACTGCAGGTCTTTTCCTTGGGGTTTCGAGTGAGTTGTGTGAACCTCTACTGGTTGTGTTCTTGTGTAAGTAATAGTTTCTTCACCAGATGTAGAAATTTTGTGACATCTCAGCTCTTCCTGAACATATTGCTGAGGGTTTTCATTTTGACAGGTACCACTGCTAAGTATCTGTGAACCTGTGCATGCATGTATTTGATGTTGTCCTTGAGATAGTAAAGGCTTCTCTGTGCTAACACTTGTTTTATCTGATGATCTTTTTTGAGCATAGCTTTTCTCAGCTACATTCTCCTTATGTGTATTCTGACAGCCTTTCTCATGTACAACACATGTTGTAACTGGCAAATTACTAGAATTTTTAGTATATTTTCCAGTTTCCAATGAATGATTTGATACCAAAACACGGGGTTTCTGAAGAAGCATTGTAATAGGGAATTTAGAAACATAAGAATTTTGAAGAAGCTGGCAGAAATTTTTCATACATTCCTTGACTTCATTAATCATAACACCCTCTGAAAATGTATCTTTATATATGAGTGCAAAATCAAAAAATTTTGAAATTTTCTTTGGGATAAAACATTCAGAAATTCCATACAGGGCTTCATTCACATATATTTTGGTTTCTTTTATTACATCATCCTCTAATTGTTGAGTAAAATGTATCAACATATCAGCAAAACATTTATGATGTACAGCAATAACAGTATGTTTATGATCATGTATTTCAATATTAGAGCCTCTAATTTCCTTAATCTTTTCTACCTTTACAAGAAGACCATTACCTCTGTTGATTTTCCACAAGTCTTTTTTCAAAGGTCTGCTACAATATATAGAGCTCCTTTTAAAACTCTCTAATCTTTCTCCACTGTAAGTTGTAATATCATATTTAAGGCATGTTACTGTTGCAATCTCAAATTTACTGTCACTGGGGAAGAACTTACCAATTGATTTGTTGTATGTCCATCCAGGAAGCACTTTTGATTCTGAAGCATAAACCTCTTCAAGTTCTGGTTCTCTAAAAATAAAAAGCAAAAATCAGTATATACCAAAACAAATAGAATGGCACAATACCATAACTGGAACAATATGTACTCAGATAACCCCCACATAGGAGAACTAATTAACCCTTTCAGGGTCCGTGCCGTAGACCTACAGCTTTACGTTCAGGGTCCAAACAGTAGATCTACGCCATGAGTGCAGCTCACTCTGATAAGCTGTGAGTGGTAAATTTGGGCCTAGATATGAGAGAATACATCTATGTGGTATGTGTGCACCACATAAAACAAATCCTGCAGCACACAGTGTATAATGAGAGAAAAAACTGAGACCGTGATTTTCGATTAAAACAGCGACTTTGCAGTGTTTTTTCATATGTTTTTTATAGTTGTATTTGCAATTTTTTGGTCTCATTTGATAGAATGGAAGATGTATTACAGAAATAGAGATGATTTTGATTGGTTTTAGTACTGAAAATGGCTTGAAACTGAGCTCAAAGTAGAGGAAATGTTAAATTTTTGCCGATGTTCAAGAGTAAACAAACGACCTCACACGTCTAATACATGCCAGCTGGTGGGTCTAATACAGGTCCGCCATCACAAATCCGGCAATCAGTTATTCGTTCCTTCAGTTATTTGGCACTAATTTTGGCTAGCATAATTTCAAATTTCCAGGGTCGCCACACCAACCTGCTGGTACTGTTTGGTGGCGCTACTTCTGCATAAGTCATTCCAATTTCTTTTTCTCCATTTATTGTTTTAACCTGCTTACTTTTAGCCCTAGCCATGGTTCCAATGAATAAAAGAAATGCTTCTCATTATACCTATACCTCAAAGCGGCAGCGGCAGCAGCAACCTCCAAGCTCCGTACTTTTCTCCAACTATCAGAGCTACCAATGCTCCTATGATGACCTAGTTACATGCAAAACTGCACTACCCAACGTAGCACCCAGAATGACCAAAGATTACCAACAGTGAAACCTACAAATCGAACATAATAGAGATCAAAGGAAGACTGCCCACAAACCGAAAGCAACACCCCACTGCCAGCTGAACAACGTAACCCTAAACTTTGTATAACTACAACTTCTTAACTACAACAATTCCTGTAGTATTATGAGGCGCAATCTAAGAGGAAACAGCACCAAGACCAGCAAGAAAACGCCGAAAAATCAACTATTCAACAAGTGTAGTCAGGAGGACGCCGGGCCCCAGCAACCACCCACTCACCACCACTCAAGGCGACACCACAACAATAACAACAAACATGGCTGCCACCAGCCCATCCTCCCCTCTCTTCCCCGGATTCAACCTACCAAGTAGTCTCTCAGGTATGACCAATGATCCAGATACCCTAAAGTCATGCATCTCCAACTTAGTTATTGAAAATATGAATCTTCGAGAGACGCTAACAAAACAAGACACCAGGATGACACAACTCGAGAACAAAATCCTGTCTTGAACAAAAGTTATCAACACCAGGAATGACAAACTGTGGCAAGACCATCCAGACAGTCATAGATAGCCATACCCAACAAATAATGTCTCTTAATACAAAGGTTGAAGCAGTAAAAGAATGGAAGAACAACTTAGATAACCAGTTCAGCGACTACTTTGCTCTCCAAGAAGATAAAACTGAACAAGATAAACTATCGGACGCAGTAATAGTTAACAGTCCACTTTTTCCCAGTGATATGAACCAAACAAACAGTAAAGAAATTACTCTGCAGATCATAAAGGACCAAACAAGTGTTATTGTACCTGAGTCTGAAATAAAAGAAGCCAGGTTACTAGGATCCCATGGTAGAAAAAGTGTTATGCTTAGATTCCACTCACATGACAGGAAAAAAGACTTAATTATTGCATCTATTAAAGTAAAGAAAGAGGTATACATAAACGAGTGTCTTACCAAAAAACCTCAGAACCTCCTGTATAGAGTCAGAAAACTTAAGCGGTAGAATAACGACACAATACACCAATGCTTCACACGGGATGGGAAAATTCTTGTTAGGAAAACAAATGTAGGTCAACTGTACACAATCACAAATGAGAATGATCTATCACGATTTCTCAGGGATACTAATCTTACAGAGAATAACTAAACAATGTCCAACTTAAAAGCCTACGTAGTGTAGTGTATGTTTTGCTCCATTATTGTTCAAATTTCATTGTACAATCTCTTAGTTTTAAATAATCAACTACCTCATTTTGTGATTTTATAGTAAGCATAAGTCACCTTATGTAATTTTCTTATTTACTATTGTTGCTTAAACATTAGCTGAATTGATACTTTCTCTGTCCATATTACTACCTCATATTTTTTTAAATACTATCAATTGATATTACCTACTAAAATTAATAATTATCATTTTTACTATAATTTCAATTTACTCTTAACATTTTTGACATTTAATAACCATTACTTGTCTAATTACCTTTACCTGTTTTATACCACATTTACTATCTTAGAGTACTGTTAATTACCTTGTACTGCCATATAACCTCTAGTATAACTACCAGTGCAATATTGAATGAAATAAACATTACTTTTTCACTTTTTTTGTAATCATTATTACTTATTAAATTTTATTAAACACCATATTTACTACCAGTCAATTTTACTTTTGTACATTAACATTATTTTATACTTCCCATAACATTTTGTTGCCAAATTTTCAAGTTTGTATATTCAACTCCAACCTTTATATTATCCTTTGTACCTGTCTACCATCTTACTATCATATTATAACCAAGACATTACCATTATTCATTTTCTTACCTGTCCATTTAATTTTGTTTACCACTACTTGTTTTTTTAGTCACTTTTTATTGTGTGTGCAATTAGTGTATATTCCAATTACTTTTTTTGCAAGTACCAAAACTATCTTTAGCTAGCTAGTACCAAATACCTCATTTTTTTTTACTTTTTATTGTGCAATAAACTGCTCAACTTATTTTAATATTACAAATCAGATCTTACTCCTAACCAATATTATTTCATAGTGACTATCTGTCCATTTAACTTGTTTACCATTATTTAATTGTAGTCCTTATATATTTTTTTGTCCTTTATTTTAGCTTTATATAACTACCTTAGATCATATATTCGCAATTGTTAAACTAATCAAGGTGCTATTCTCAGGTGCTAAAGTTAATAAGTTCACTATTTTGCCATTATACTCCAAAGCTCATTTATTTGATTACCACTTTATTGTTCACCACAACTTATATTAGTCCCTTTTATATTATAATTTTATATTATAATTCTAACTTTAAAGAATTGCCTTTAAAGTACTACCTACTATCATATTCCCAAGCTCCATTATTTGATCATCACTTTATTTGTTCACCACAAATTATTTTAGTCCCTTTATATTGTCTCCTTTATTTTAGCTTTAAAAACTACCTTAGCTCATTATTTTTTACATTTGTTAAATAATTCAGGTGCTATTTTTTTTTTTTTAGCTTTAGAATATTTACTTTATTTTTACTTAATTCTAACTATAGATTCACTACAAATCTTATGATTACAAGCATTGATCCTGATACCAACCTCTTATTTAATGACTTAAATGATTCAAACAGTTACTGTAATTACTCCCACAGCAGAACAATCAAAGGCACTTCTCAGAGCCAACAACAACATAACTATCTTTAACTACAATATCAGATCTTTAAGCAAGCATTATGATGACCTCCATCATTACACTAACTGAAACCTGGCTAAAGCCTGATACCACAGATGTCTATGCCATTCCTGGTTACACAGCCATACACAACTGTAGGCCAGACCAACAAGGGGGTGGCACAGCTATATACTACTCAGACCAACTAGAATGTATCACTAATACTTGCACAAGGGATGAACATGGGGAATATATAATAGCTAAATTCAAATCCAAATACCTACAAAAACCTCTCACAGTGATAAACATCTACAGAATTCCACAATCAAACATTAGCCAATTTAGTCAAAACCTAGGAAGTATGATAACTGATGCACGCATGAACAAAGATCACTTACTAATCTCCTGCAAGACCAGGACCCACACGTTACTGAATTCACAAACACCATGAGTAACTGCATGTTGCTACCAACAGTAACAAAACCTACAAGAGTTACAGAGACTAGTGTTTCCCTACTTGACCACATCTGGACCAACACCATATCCCCTTTAAAATCAGGCATAATTACAGATAATACCACAGACCACTACCCTACCTTCCTCATAACAACTCTTGGTAAAATACCCCAAGACACTACTAAAGTCACCTTCAGACTTCACAATGAGGCAGCCATTAATAACTTCACAACAGCAGTAACAAACATTGACTGGCACACTGAGCTAGAAATCTATACAGATATTGACGAATGTTTTAATAATTTTCTAAAAAAGACCCAATACCTTTATAACAAGCACTGCCCTAAAAAAACTAAACAGATGACAGCTAAGAGACTGAACAGTCCCTGGCTAACACCCAGCATTCTCAAATCCATAAAATACAAAACACCGATATGAAAAACAGTACAGAATGGGTCACATAACCAGAGACCAAACAAAACGTTACTCGTCAATCCTAACCAGCCTGATAAGAAGGGCAAAAAAATTGTATTATGAGAACAGATTATCCAACTTACGAGGTGATATAAAAAAGACCTGGAAGACCCTATCAGAAATTCTGGGAACAAAAAAGATATCACGACATAGCGAAATAAAATTAGCAAAATCAGATGAACCCCAACTCCCACCAACAGAAACAGCAAACAGACTCAATGATTTCTTCTCCACTATAGGTCAAAACCTTGCCAATAATATCCCAAGCTCAGATACCCCGCCAAATGACTACCTCACTGGCAACTACCCGAACACACTGTTCCTAGCTCCGACTAACCCATACGAAGTCTCCCTTATTATCAACGCACTGAAAAACAAGGCAGGAGATTTAAATACCTTACCACCCTTTATATACAAAAAAGCGTCACAAGTACAGTGGACCCCCGGTTAACGATTTTAATCCGTGCAAGAGGGGTAATTGTTATGCGAAATAATCGTTATGTGAATGAATTTTCCCCATAAGAAATAATGGAAATAAAATTAATCCGTGCAAGACACCCAAAAGTATGAAAAAAAATTTTTTTTACCACATGAAATGTTAATTTTAATACACACAAACTGAAAAAGGCATGCACACTTACATGACACTTACTTTTATTGAAGATCTGGTGATGATTGATGGGATGGGAGGAGGGGAGAGTGTCGAACTTATTGTTTAGAAGGGGAATCCCCTTCCATTAGGACTTGAGGTAGCAAGTCCTTTTCCGGGGTTACTTCCCTTCTTCTTTTAATGCCACTAGGACCAGCTTGAGAGTCACTGGACCTCTGTCGCACAACAAATCTGTCCATAGAGCTCTGTACCCCCCGTTCCTTTACGATTTGTCTAAAATGGGCCACAACATTGTCATTGAAAAAGTCACCACACGGCTTGCAACAGCTGTGTCAGGTGATTTTCATCCATAAAGGTTTGCAGTTAACCCACTGTGCACACATTTCCTTAATTTTTGAAGTAGGCACAATGGATTCCACAACTGGCATAGGCTTCTCAGGGTTAGCCCCAAACCCTTCAAAATCTTTCTTAATTTCCATACTAATTCTCACCCTTTTTACCACAGGGTTGGCACTAGAAGCTTTCTTGGGGCCCATGGTCACTTATTTTCCAGAAACAGCACCGAAAACACTGTAATAATACGAAATATTCCGAGTGTATGCTTGGATGTTACCGCGGAGGCTGGCTGGTAAACAATGGCATGGGCGGCACATGTGAGGGCGCACATTGGACGCGTCTCGGACGAAAATCGGTGAGCGGGTTTTTAATCGGTATGCGCGGCAAAAATTTTGCGATTAAAGTAAGCGGTATGCGAAATAATCGCTATGTGATGCCATCGTTATGCGGGGGTCCACTGTACTATCACCAATCATTGCAACACTCTTTAACAAATCCATTGAATCCTCCACCTTCCCTACAGTTCTCAAAATAGCAAGGGTCACCCCGATCCATAAAGGAGGAGACCAAACAGAGTTGAATAACTATAGGCCAATATCCAATTTACACCCTCTCTCAAAAATCTTCGAAAAATTAATTCATAAACGAATCTACTCCTAACTCATCTCCCATAACATTCTCAACCCCTGCCAATTTGGATTCAGGCCTAATAAAAATACTAATGATGCTATTATACACATGCTAGAACATATATACACTGCAATAGAGAAAAAAGAAGTCCCACTGGGGATCTTCATTGACTTACGTAAAGCTTTTGATACAGTTGACCATGACTTGCTCCACGTAAAATTGTCACACTATGGTATTAGAGGGCACTCCCTCAACTACCTCAAGTCTTACCTCAGCAACAGAAGCCAATATGTGTACGCAAATGGGGCAAGCTCTTCCGCACAACCAATTACAGTTGGTGTCCCACAGGGAAGTGTCCTTGGCCCTCTTCTCTTTCTCCTATACATAAATGACTTACCAAATGCTTCGCAATTACTCAAACCCACACTTTTTGCAGATGACACCACATACGTCTTCTCTCACCCGAGCCCAGTCACGCTAGGCAATACTGTAAACACCGAATTACAGAAAATATCTACCTGGATGAGGACTAACAAACTTACACTAAACATTGACAAAACCTACTTCATTCAGTTTGGTAGCAGAGCTACAGATGTACCTCTTAACATAACGATAAACGGATCACCTATCACAAAGCTAACAGAGGGAAAATTCTTAGGAATCCACCTCGATAAAAGACTCAAATTTCATACACATATACAACAAATTTCTAAGAAAATTTCCAAGACTGTAGGCATACTATCGAAGATACGGTACTATGTTCCACAGTCAGCCCTCCTGGCCCTTTATCACTCTCTTATTTACCCCTATCTCACCTATGGAATTTGTGCATGGGGCTCAACAACAACTAACCATCTCAGACCACTAATTACCCAACAAAAGGCTGCGGTTAGAATGATAACAAATTCTCACTACAGGCAGCACACTCCACCAATATTCAAAACACTCAACCTACTCACCATACAAAACATCCATACTTATTATTGCACTTATTACATACATAGAACACTTAACTCTGATATTAACCCTCCCCTCAAACATCTCCTTACCAACCTCAACAGAACACATGACCATAATACAAGGCACAGATCACTCTTTGATGTTCCTCGTGTCCATCTCAGTTAGTTAGTTTAATATGTTTATTATGCACTCCATACCCATCCTGTGGGCAGTAGTCAAAAGATTACAGAGGTACATAATTGGTCCAGGGACTGGACTCCTAAGTTTTGATAGCTGAGCAAGTTACAAAGGTAATGAACTAGATCTGGTCACAATCATGACCAAGTTACAAAGGTAATGAGCTCCAGGTAGAGCTGGTCACACTCATGAATAATTGCAAAGGTAATGAATCATAAACACATTAATCATGAGAATTTACAAAGGTAATGAGCTCCAGGTAGAGCTGGTCAAAATCATGACAAGTTTCAAAGGTAATGAATGATAAACACGTTATCACATGATTACAATCATAGCCAAGTTACAGAGTAATGAGCAGTTAACAAACATAGCAGGGAATTCATCCATTGCCACAACAACAGATGTTGCTAGGTGCCTGTCTCTCCTCGGCAGACAGCCATTGCAAACAGCAGCAAGTTGCCCCGGGATCTGCTGCATGCAGGAGCACCATCGACCCTCCCCAAGAGGTCCAAGAAACCAGTGACTCCGTTAGCAGCCCGATGGAGAGCTCCCCTAGGGACATGGCAACGTCCTGGTGGACCCCAAAGTTGACTGAAGATCCCAGGCCCTCGTGTGCATGGATATTGAAGCTTGAGGAACTGAGTACACACTGCCTGTGGCACACCTGACAGCTGCCTCGCGGTCGAACTCCACGATGCTGTCCCTGTAGTGGAAGTTCCTGTGAGCCCTGCAGTGCCATCGCTGACATCGTGGGTTAGGGGAGAAGTACCCACTACAGATGGGGTGGCGCTGGGAGTTGGGTGGGTGAGGCGGGGGAGACGGGCAGGGGTGAGGCGTTATGAGAGGGTCACTGTTTACTACACACGCCCTCCCCGTCCCCCCCAGCGGAGAGGGGGGGGAGGCGCTGACTGGTCCTGACTCAACAACACCAAACCATCTAAAACTGCACAATACTTCAACTATTTACGCTGAAACGATGCACTGGGATGTCCGTTCGCTGCTCTGGTATCCTCTCAAAGCATTCACACTGAGTTCTGTTAAGTAGGGACCTGGTCAGCCTCTTTGACCAGGAGCTATCCTTGAAAATCCCGCAGCTAGCCCGCTGCACAACCTGCCGCGTCGGCCATGTTGAGCCCTGCTGTGTCCATCTCACGCTATGCAAAAACTCAATGCACATAAAAGGCCCTAAAATCTGGAATTCATTACCTGTAAATATAAAAGAAACACTACCTGTTTATAAATTCAAGTCTCTTCTCAAAGTTCACTTACTCACTCAAAACCAAATAAATACTGAATAACTGAACCATATAAATTGTATATCCTAAATGTTACTCACAATTATGTCACACAAATGTTAAACCTAACTTTGTTATTTTTTTTAAATACACTACCTAACAGAATACTCCATTCTACTGAATGAACAGCAATGCATGCAACCATATGACCTGTCTTTGTAATACTCATTTGTATTTTATAGTTATCTGTTTACAATAATGTCTTATCACTGATTTCATCATTGCTTAGTTAATCTTAAGTTAATTTTAAGCCAGCCCGTAATGCTATGCATATAAGTGGCTTTGGCATGCTGCTCTTACCTGTATTTTTTTGTACCTCTGTATGTATGCTAAAATTTCTAAATAAATAAATAAATAAATATGTAAAGCACCTACACAGTACATTATCCATTAAAGATAAGGTGGCTTTGAAGGCACTGTCGGTTGCCATGAGCTCAGTCTAATGAAGCAGGAGAATATGCTTTATTATTATGCTAATATCAACACTACAGCTTATTTGCCTATCACAATTGATCTAATATGACATAAGAAACAATATAAATAACATAAAACATGTTAAATACTCCAGAATGAATAATATTTGGGTGCTTATATTAGAGAAAACGAGTATAGCACAGGGCTAACTATGATATACACTCGTACTCCACCATAAACAGGAAACAAAAAAGTTATTTTCTCTCTATAGATTATCACACATAGCAGCATATGTGTAGAGAACCTAGGATAACCCCAAAAAAGTCAACGTGGCTAATTTTTAGTACCTGGCTTGGGTTAGCCATACATGTTTTTGGGTAAATATTCGATTCCCAGCCAGGGTAGAAACATTAGGCGTGTTTCTTTACACCTGTTGTCTATGTTTACCCATCAGTAAATGAGTACCTGGGTGTTAGCCGACTAGTGTGGGTGTTATCCTGGGACACTGACCTAATTTTCTTGAAATACTCAGTATAGCAAGTGCCTTTCTATACAGTAGTATGTCACTGATGTCAGCTAGGGCTGTATACCTTGTACATGTACGTGTAGTAAATAAAGATATTATTATTATTACAGTGGACCCTCGACTAACGCTATTAATCCATTCCTGAGAGCTCATCGTTAGTCAAAATTATCGTTAGTCAAGTTAATTTTCCCCATAAGAAATAATGGAAATCAAATTAATCCATGTAAGACACCCCAAAGTATGAAAAAAAAATTGTTTTTACCACATGAAATATTAATTTTAATACACACAAACTGAAGAAGACATGCACAGTTACATGACACTTACCTTTATTGAAGATCTGGTGATGATTGTTGGGATGGGAGGAGGGGAGAGTGTTGATGGTCTTAAGTGTTTAGAAGGGGAATCCCCTTCCATTAGGACTTGAGGTGGCAAGTCCTTTTCTGGGGTTACTTCCCTTCCCTTTAAATCTCTCAAACCAACCTTTGCTGGCCTTAAATTCACTCACATCACAACTAGTTGCTGGCATTTTTTTCATTAAATCGTCATGCAACTTCCTAGCCTTTTCACATATGATCGCTTGAGAGATGCTATCTCCTGCTATCTGTTTTTCATTTATCCATACCAATAACAGTATCTCAACATCTTCTATCACTTGCGATCTCAGTTTCAAAAACATAGTTGCACCTTTGGCAAGAACAGCTTCCTTGATTGCCGTTTTCTTGGCCACAATAGTAGCTCGGAGACACGCACTCCACTTTCATACTTAGCAATGATCTCTTTCTTCATATCCATAGTAATTCTCACCCTTTTTGCTGTAGGGTTGGCACTAGAAGCTTTCTTGGGGCCCATGGTGACTTACTTTGCAGGTGCAATCACTAAAAAGGCTGTGATAACATGAAATGTTCCGATTGTATGCTTGGAAGCGACCGCGGTGGCTGGCTGGCTGGCTGGCTGGCTTGTAAACACTGGCCAGAAGTGGACGCGTCTGACGGAAAAAATAGTGTTGGTCGAGTTTTTTAGCGCTAGTCGAGGCAAAAATTTTGCTTTAAAATGTATCGCTAGTCGGATTTATCGCTAATCGATGCCATCGTTGGTCGAGGGTCCACTGTATTATTATTATTATTATTATTTCCTCAGTTGTTTGTTAGGTTATCTTATTCAAACTTGGGCAATGTATGATGGAAAGATACTTCTTCATGTACACCAAAAATGAAAGAAATCAGACCATAAATAGCGGAGTTCACTTCTCAGCCATCAGCGGCCGCTTAGCAGTATATTTCTGTATAGTTGTTATGGTTATATTCTCATTTTTTCGGTCTCATTTGATAGAATGAAAGATATACAGTATTACAGAAATAGATATGATTTTGATTGCTTTCATGACGAAAAGTACCTTGAAATTGCGCTCACAGTAGCGAAAGTGTTCTATTCTTTAGCGAAGCTCAAGAGTAAACAAATGACGTCACCGTCCAATACCTGTCCGCCTGCCAGTCTAAATTCCAGTACGGAGTCAAGAATGGATTGACATTATTTGTACAATTATTACAATAATGCAGTAGTCTGCATAACAGTAAATCTTCTATTTTTTTTTTTTTTTGTGAATAAAAATTCCAAATGGTAAGCAAGAGTAATATAAGAGGGACCTGTAGCCGTGATTAATGAACAGAGAAAATGTTATTTTAGTGCCAGGAATGTCTGTATTGTTTATTCTGGATCCTATTTTGAAATTGGCATCTGTTGAATTATTATTATTATTATTATTATAATCAAACAGAAGCGCTAAGCCACAAGGGCTATGGCATCTGTTGAAATTTGTGTGAAATCGGCCAAATTGCCAATTTCTGACCACTTTATTGGGTAGTTGAAATAAGTGAATGGGCGGTTTCTTGTACTCATTTGACAGACTAGAAGTAAATAAGTTTATTCAGGTATACACAAATACAGTTACATAGATTATCATACATAGCAGTGTATGTATAGAGGATAACCCAGAAAAGTCAGACAAAGTGACTTATTTCCAGTACCTGGCTTGGGCTTGCCATGTATGATTTTTGGTAAATATTTTTTTTTTCTCGGTTGTTTGTTGGGCTATCTCATTGAAACTTGGGCAATGTATGATGGAAAGATGCTTCTTAACATATACCAAAAATAAAAAAGACGGACGATAAATAAGGGAGTTCACTTTTCAGCCATTAGCCGCCTCTTTGCAGTATATTTTCGTATGGTTTTTATGGTTGTATTCTCATTTTTTGGACTCATTTGATAGAATGGAAGATATATTACAGAAATAGACATGATTTTGATTGCTTTCATAACGAAAAGTACCTTGAAATTGAGCTCAAAGTAGCGGAAATGTTCGATTTTTGCCGATGTTCAATAAACTGTTTAAGTCAAGTTGGTTAATTTTATTAAGTGTATTCTAACCTAACCACTCTGTAATTCGGCAAACTCAGTAATCCGGCACACTACAGGTCCCAATGATGCCGGATTTATGATGGAGGACCTGTATACATTTATAAATGTGGTGATAATATTTATACAATTATTACAATATTGCATAACAGTTAATCTTCTATTTTTTGGTTTGAATAAAAATTCATTGTGAATAAAAAATCAATATGGAATTCATTTGTATAGCCTAAAAATGTATCTAATGAACAGAGGAAATGTTGGTTTAGTGCCAGGAATACGTGCATTGTTTATTCTGGACCCTATTTTGAAATTGGAATATTTTGAACTTTGTATTAAATTGGCCAAATTACCAATTTCCAATCACTTTATTTTGTAGTTGAAACAGTTGACTTGGCGATTTCTTGTGCTCAATCGATAGAATAGAAGTAATACTAGTGAAATAGCTAAGAATTTGGTCGACTGGAATAATGTAATTGGCCTATAATGGGAGTCAAAGTTGGCAAAATCGCCGATTCGTAAATATCTCTGACACATCAAAATTCGCGAGAGCATAATTTCGTCAATTTTCCATCAAGCGTCATACTTTTTGTTTTATTACCTTCAGAAAAAGATTCTCTACCATTTCATTGGAAAAAATAACAAATTTTTTTTTTTTGAAATTTTTTTGAAATTTGGCCTCTGGACCCTGAAAGGGTTAATGATACAAGTCAGACCCAAACATCATCATAAGTTTCTTTCTCCTATATGCAAGTTATTTCTGTACAGTATATAACAGTTTTTGCATAAAAAAATCCTCACCAATTTTATTATTATTTTTTCTTAACACACTGGCTGTTTCCCACCAAGGCAGGGTGACTTAAGAAACAAGAAACACTTTCATCATCATTTACTCCATCACTGCCTTACCAGAGCTGTTCCTACACTACAGTCATCACTATTTACTCCATCGCTGCCTTACCGGAGGTGTGCCTACACTACCTGGAGTGAGTTCTGGGGGACAACGCCCCCACGGCCCGGTCTGTGACCAGGCCTCATGGTGGATCAGGGCCTGATCAACCAGGCTGTTACTGCTGGCTGTGCGCAATCCAACGTACGAGCTACAGCCTGGCTGGTCAGGTACCGACTTTAGGTGCTTGTCAAGTGCCTGCTTGAAGACACCCAGGGGTCTATTGGTAATCTCTCTTATGTATGCTGGGAGGTAGTTGAACAGTCTTGGGCCCCTGACACTTATTGTGTTGTCTCTTAACGTGCTAGTGACACCCCTCCTTTTCATTGGGGGGATGTTGCATCGTCTGCCGAGTCTTTTGCTTTCGTAGAGAGTGATTTTCGTGTGCAAGTTTGGTACTAGTCCCTCTAGGATTTTCCAGGTGTACATAATCATGTATCTCTCCTGCCTGCATTCCAGGGAGTACAGGTTCAGGAACTTCAAGCACTCCCAGTAATTGAGGTGTTTTATCTCAGTTATTCAGTTTTGCATGCCGTGAAGGTTCTCTGTGTACATTTTCTAGGTCAGCAATTTCACCTGCCTTGAAAGGTGCTGTTAGTGTGCAGCAATATTCCAGCCTAGATAGAACAAGCAACCTGAAGAGTGTCATCATGGGCTTGGCATCCCTAGTTTTGAAGGTTCTCAATATCTATCCTGTCATTTTTTTTAGCAAATGCGATTGATACAGTGTTATGGTCCTTGAAGGCGAGATCCTCCAACATGATCACTCCCAGGTCTTTGACATTAGTTTTTCGTTCTATTGTGTGGCTGGAATTTGTTTTATACTCTGATGAAGTTTTAATTTCCTCATGTTTACCATATCGGAGTAATTGAAATTTCTCATCATTGAACTTCATATTGTTTTCTGCAGCCCACTGAAAGATTTGGTTGATGTCCGCCTGGAGCCATTCATTCATTCATTCATTAGGGATTTGCCGGCACTTCCAGCCCAGGTCTTCTCCAGTTGGTGACCCGGCGGTGGCCCCCAGGTTGGGGGTGTCGTTCATCTTCTTTCTTGGGCCCTCCGGGTGGAGGGTAACATCATCATCTCTGTTGCAGTGACTCCCCGGGGGGGAAGTGTTGTCTCACTTTGCATCTTCATCAGCAGAAGTCATCTTGGTCTTCATCAGCAGGCGTCCACTTGGGCATCATCAGCAGGCATCTCTTGGGCCCAGGGCCTTTGGGCACTTGTTGCCCCAACAATTGTTGGTTGTGTGGCATAGCTCTAGGTAAGTTCAGGCTTCTACCTAGTAACCTAATACAGGCTCCATTGGATTTTTTTTTTTTAGCGGTGGGGAGGGGAAGGTAGGGGGTGAAAGACAGGAAGAAAGGAGGGGTAGGAGAGTTGAAAGACAGGAGAGGTAGTGGCGAATCATCGTCTATAGGTGGCGTCGTCATCGAGGCGGTGGGTGGGCAGCCAGGACGGGGATGAGAGTTCCCAGATCTCGGACGGCCTGGTACACCAGCCGGGCTGTGGTGTCTTCTCGGGTCGGGTCCCCAGGTGCCATTGGGAAGTGCCTCCGTCGGAGTGGTACCATCGCTGGGCAGTCAAGAAGGTAGTGCACTAGTGGCCTGGGGACCATCTGGTCAAATGGCAGCAGCACTCCTCTCGCACGCGTTCGATGAGTCTTCTGGCGGTAGGGTAGCCAAGTCGCAGCCGGTGGATCCCAACCTGCAACTTCCTGTCTAGCCTCCGCATGCTCGGTGGGGGTGCCTGGAGCCTTGCAGTGTCTGCAGTGGAAGACAGCCTTGCAGTGTCTGCAGTGGAAGACACTGTCATGCAGATTCAGGTGTCATCTGCAAAGGAAGACACAATGCTGTGTCTTACATCCTTGTCCATGTCAGATATGAGGATGAGGAACAAGACAGGAGTGAGTACTGTGACTTGCGGAACAGAGCTTTTCACCGTAGCCGCCTCAGACTTTACTCTGTTGACTACTACTTTGTGTTCTATTTGTGAGGAAATTATAGATCCATCTACCAACTTTTCCTGTTATTCATTTAGCACGCACTTTTGCAAAGTCTTTGTACATTACATCTGCATTCTTTTTGTCTTCTAGTGCATCTAGGACCTTGTCGTAGTGTTCCAGTAGTTGGGACAGACAGGAGTGACCTGCTCTAAACCTATGTTGCCCTGGGTTGTGTAATTGATGGTTATCTAGATGGGTGGCAATCTTGCTTCTTAGGACGCTTTCAAAGATTTTTATGCAACATATCAACGCCCCTCCTTCAGAGTACAGGCACTGTACTTCCCACCCTCACACTCCAACAGCATGTCAAGTCATAAAAACCCTTTGTCTCCACTCATTCCTATTTAAAATTCTCACGCATGCTTGCTGGAAGTCCAACTCTCTCGCACATGAAACCTCCTTTACCCCCTCCTTCCAACCTTTCCTAGGCTGACCCCCTACCCTGCCTTCCTCCCACTACAGATTTATACCATCTCCATGTCATTCTATTTTGTTCCATCCTCTGAACATGTCTAAACCACCTCAACAACCCCATCTCAACCTTCTAGATATTACTTTTAGTAACCACGCACCTCCTCCTAATTTCCAAACTACAGATCCTCTGCATTATATTCACACCACACATTGCCCTCAGACACATCTCCACTGTCTCCAGCCTTCTCCTTGTTACAACATTCACCACCCATGCTTCACACTCATATAAGAGCATTGATATAACTATACTCTCAGACATTCCCCTCTTTGCTTCCGTGGATAATGTTCTTTGTCTCCACAGACTCCTCAGTGCACCACTCACTTTTTCCCTTCATCAATTTGTCTTTCATAGACCCATCTGAATCATTACCTTAACTTCCTCCATACTCCCTCCAACCTGATATTCAATCTTTCATTACCTAAATTTTTTTAATCTTCATCAGTTTACTTTTTCCTATGTTCACTTTTAATTTCCTTCTTGTACATACCTTACCAAACTCGTCCACCAACCTCTGCAACTTCTCTTTAGAATCTCCCAAAAGCACAGTATCATCAGTAAAAAGCAACTGTGACAACTCCCACTTTGTGTTTGATTCTTTCAATCCCACACCTCTTGCCAACACCCAAGCATTCACTTCTCTTACAACCCCATCTATAAATATATTGAACAACCATGGTGACATCACACATCCCTGTCTAAGGCTTACTTTTACAGGGAAATAATCTCCCTCTCTCCTACATACTCTAACCTGAGCCTCACTATCCTAGTAAAAACTCTGCACTGCTTTCAGTAACCTACCTCCTATTCCATACATTAGTAACATCTGCCATATTGCCCCCTATCACATGCCTTTTCAAAATCCATAAATGCCACTAAAACCTCTTTACCCCTTATCTAAATACTGTTCATCTATGTTTCACTGTAAACACTGGTCTACACACCCCCTACCAAATGCTTGCAAAAATTTCCAATCAAGGTCATTTTTACAAGAGTTTGTAAAATTATATTTCAGCCATATCAGGAGGATCAGGGCAGTAGCTCCAATCTTGTATCCCAGTGTAGCAGTACAGTATATATAGTGTCTTTTTGCTGTTTCATGACAAAGTTTAAAGTGACAAAATTATTGTAATTTTTTTTAACTGAGATATGCAGGTGAAAATGAATTGGGACTGCCACCTAGTGCCACTGCAACAACTAGGCAAACCACGGAAGGTGGGAAAGAACTTCATGAACTATTCATGAGACTAAATTAACAGGCTTGAGCAATAGGAACTGAATTGTCTAGATCTACTAGGTCAGAGGTTGGCAAACTTCTTTTGGGTATGATCCCAAAAGAAATTTGTGTACAGCAAAATTACCCACTAGAAAGCCCACAGAATCCAGAAAAAACAAGGAGCATTCAAATTCAAAATAGTTTTTTAATCCATCTGTATGGAAAATACAGTCACACAAGCTGAAAAGTATGTATTATATGCGATAAAGCAACTAAAATTAAAAAAAAAATTGCAAAACATTAAAATGAAAAATAAACTGCATGAAATAAATAATAGTAACAGACAATTTTAATAAAAATCTTATTATGGAACTAAAGAATTTCATTGAAAATATTTTCACTTCAGGTTTTTGAAATATGACATTTCATTCCTGATACAACATCAAAATCTTCTGTTTCTGATGATAATTTGCCTTGCTTATTAAATACTGTAATAAATTTTTGTGCAGTTTTATGTATATGTTTACTAAGCCTTCATTACCCTTGAGATTTTCATTTTACCCCATTTGGGGTAATTTACCCCAGTTCCTCAACCTATGTACATCACTCTTAAAATGCAGTGGATGATCATAATTCATACAGATAATGTCCCTGAAACTGCACTACCAACAATTTTTGCAATTTGTGGACTGAAATGCATTTGGGAAAAATAGGGTTGCATTCCCAAGACCTCCAAGAGAGCTGTAAAAAAAGAAAAAATTATTTAATGTTATAATGCTTCAAAAAATAATAAGTTTCTGAACTTCTGAGGTTCAGACTGTGAAAATGAAGAGTACATGTAGCTAAAGAAAGGTTACTTTAATACTTTAGAGTATTTATTACTTACCTTTAAAGTCAGCTGTTGATGCTTCATATCCTAAAGTGCATGGAGAGGGTGGCTGTGGCCCTACTAGGCCAAGGATAATGGTTGGGGTGATGTAAAGTTGAAGGTTGGGGATCTGGAATTTTAATACAGCTTCCTCACTTGACTCTTGCAATGGAGTGCTCAGGAATTCTGCCATATGCCATCGGTTTGTCTTACCCTGCAGTTCTTTATACAGCTTGCTGCACATTCTAAACCAGTTAAACCATCCAGCACTAAATGTACACTTGGTTTTGGGTTGTCCTTCCACATTGTTTTATAGTATGTTACCTGGCCTGGTCTGTGACCAGGCCTCATGGTGGATCAGGGCCTGATCAACCAGGCTGTTACTGTTGGCCGCACACAACCCGATGTACGAACCACAGCCCAGCTGGTCAGGTACTGACAATGGGTGCTTATCCAGCGCCTTCTTGAAGACAGCCAGGGGTCTATTGTTAATCCCCCTTATATATGCTGGAAGGCAGTTGAACAGTCTTGGGCCCCTTGACACTTATCGTGTTGTCTCTTATCTTGCTAGTGGTGCCCCTGCTTTTCATTGGGAGGATGCTGCATTGTCTGCCGAGGCTTTTGCTTTCATAGGGAGTGATTTTCATGAGTAAGTTTGGTACTAATCCATCTAGGATTTTCCAAGTGTATATAATCATGTATCTCTCCCGCCTTCGTTCTAGGGAGTACGGGTTCAGGAACTTCAAGCGTTCCCAGTAACTGAGGTGTTTTATCGCAGTTGTGTGTGCTGTGAAGGTTCTCTATACATTTTCTAGGTCAGCAATATCACCTGCCTTGAAAGGTGCTCTCAGTCTGCAGCAATATTCCAGCCTAGATAGAACAGGTGACTTGAAGAGTGTCATGTTCTTGGCATCCCTAGTTTTGAAGGTTCTCATTATCCATCCTGTCATTTTTCTAGCAGATGCTAGTGATACAATGTTGTGGTCTTTGAAAGTGAGATCCTCCGACATTATCACTTACGTCTTTTAGATTAGTTTTTCGCTCTATTACATGGCTGGAATTTGTTTTATACTCTGATATAGTTTTAATTTCCTCACGTTTTCCATATCGTAGTTGAAATTTTTCATCATTGAACTTAAAGATTTGGTTGATGACTACCTGGAGTTTTTCAGTGTTTTCAATGGAGGACAGTCATGCAAATTTGAGTGTAAGCCACAAGACACAGTGCTGTGGCTTACATCCTCATCTGTGTCAGATATTAGGATGAGGAACAGGATGGGAGTGAGTACTGTGCCTTGTGGAACAGAGCTTTTCACAGCAGCCGCCTCACACTTTACTCTGTTTACTACTACTCTTTGTTATCTATTTGTTAGGAAATTATTGATCCATCTACCAACTTTTCCTGTTATTCCTTTATCGCACATTTTGTGTGCTATTACACCATGGTCACACTTGTCAAAGTATTTTGAAAAATCTGTTTATACTACATCTGTGTTTTGTGTGTTTTCTAGAACATCCAGGACCTTGTCATAGTGGTCCAGTAGTTGGGACAGACAGGAGCGACCTGCTCTAAACCCATGCTGCCCTGGGTTGTGTAACTGATGGGTATCTAAATGAGTGGCAATCTTGCTTCTTAGAACCCTTTCAAAGATTTTTATGATATGGGATGTTAGTGGTCGGTCTGTAGTTCTTTGTTATTACTTCACTACCCCCTTTGTGGAGTGGGGTTATGTCTGCTGTTTCCAGCAGCTGTAAGATGACCTATGTTCATGCACCTCCATAGGATGTTAAAAGCACATGATAGGGGTTTCTTGCAGTTCTTGATGAACACAGAGTTCCATGAGTCTGGGCCTGGGGCAGAGTGCATGGGCATATCATTTATCACCTTTTCAATCTCATTTGGCATCAGGATAATATCAAATAGGTTCGAGTCTACCAAATTCTGTCTCACTCATAAAAAATTCATTTAGGTCTTCGACTCTCAGTCTGGTTAGCAGCTCACTAAAAATAGACATGTTGGGACTTGAGTAGCTCACTCATTTCCTTGCTGTCATCTGTGTAGGACCCATATTCTGTAAGTAGGGGCCCAATACTGGATGTTGTTCTCGACTTAGATTTGGCATAAGAAAAGAAATATTTTGGGTTTTTTTCAATTTCATTTATGGCTTTTAGTTCTTCCCGCATTTCTTGACTCCTGTAAGATTCCTTTAGCTTAAGTTCGATGTTTGCTACTTCTCTGACTAGTGTCTCCCTTTGTATTACAGATATATTGGCCTCTTTTAGCCACTCTGTTATTCTTTGCCTTCATCTGTATAGGAAGCACCTTTCTTTCTAGCTTACATCTTCTCTTCCTTTTCCGTAAAGGAATATGCCTTGAGCGTATCTCGAGTGCAAGAGTTAATATGTTCTAGACATAGGTTTGGATCTGTGTTGCTTAGAATATCTTCCCGGTTTATATCATTTAGGACCTGGTTGACTTGGTCCCACCTTATGTTTTTGTTACTGAAATTGAATTTGGTGAAAGTTCCCTCATGAATGATCACATTTTATTGGTCTGGGGCCCAGCACATACATATCTGAACATCTATTACGTTGTGATCTGAGTACATATATTGCTTTTGATATAGTAATATTTTGTATCAGATCATCATTGTCACTGAAGATGAGGTCCAGAAGAATTTGGTGCAGAGATTTAAAAGCTCTTGTTTGCATGAGTTTTCATCTGAGCTGCCTCCTGGGGTTATCTCCACTACAGCATTATTTGCTACATTCCTCCATTTTAGGTGCCATAGGCTGAAATCCCCCAGAAGCAAAATGTTTGGGGCAGGAGCTGGAAGATTTTCCAGACAGTGGTCTATTTTCAGAAGCTGTTCCTAGAATTGTTGGGAGGCTTGTATATACCCACAATAACCAGGTTTTGGTTCTCGATCTTTACTGTCAAAACTTCAACTACATCATTTGAGGTGTTTAGTAGTTCTGAGTAGTTCATCCCTCCTCTGCCTGTTCACTGTCACATCTGTATAGGTTATAACCCAGGACCCATATTTCATTGTCAAAGTGATCCTTTATGTGGATCTCTGTGAAAACGGTGAACATTGCATTTGACTCTGAGCAGTCCGCTGGCTTTAGACCCTGTATATTTGAAAAGATGAATATTGTCGTATTGGTGGTATGGGGGAGGTCTTTTTTTCCTGGCATTAATATGTTGTTTTGGAGTGGAGGCCATTTTTTTTTTTTTGTTATTTATATAGAAAGCCCATTGTTATATAAATAACAATGGGCATTCTACATAAGTAACTCCAGAAATTATCAGAATTCGTGTACAATTTTTGTCATTTCCTGCCAGCTTTTTTTCTTTCCTTGCACTAAAAAAAACTCTTTCTCTGGTGTGGTTGCGGCTACCCTGGTTTTCCCATGGTCTGGATGTTCTGTATCTTCTTATCCCCTTTAGGTGGTGTGCCTGACAATGTAAGTTATAACATTGTCTTTCCTGAACTGAAGAGTGACACATTTCAGGGTGGAAAAGCTTACAGGAAGGAAGGTTGCATTTCCCTGTTGTCATATGGGCACAGCATTTTTTAGGGTGGTCAAAGTTGCATGCCCCATCAGTCTTTCCAGATATTCCATACCTGCAGATACCTAATGCATAGAATTTGCATAGGTCTGATTTCTGTTTACCTTGGTTACTCGTGACTGCATTCCCTACTGGTGCGTGTTTTTCTATCTCTTTGCTCTCTTCAGCACTTGTACTAACACTGGTATCTTCACCTTTATTTTCTGGTATTTTGTCTTCACTATTCTTTGGGGCATCCCCTTGTTTACTATCACTTGTTTCCCCACTAGAGCTCCTGTCTCCCTCCGGGCCACCAACTTTCATTTCTGTATTCTTAGTTACTGCCTACCAGGACAGCATCTGCACCAGGGGCGATAGCACCATCTGGCCCAGTCCCCTTATTTCCCCATCTGTTATAGAATGCTGTCATATTTTCTATGAAAGCTGTTTTGATGTTTCCATCTTTTAATACCAAATGTGATTTTTTTCCATCTTTTAATACCAATGTGATTTTTTCCACAGTTGATTCTCATTTTGACATACTCAGAAATGCTTCCCTGGTTTAATAACTCTCATAGATGATGCCTGAATATCTGCACAAAATGCATGGGCCTATTTCCCACCGAAGTTGCATGTAATATATGCAGAACCCTGTTTGTTGCTCCCGCTGCAAGCTACATAGTTTCATAATGTGATTATTTTTTATTGTTATCCTGTGTATTCTACTAATAACCTCCTTAAAGTGTAAAACTGTCTATTTGTACATGTATCTGTATGAAGCAATCTTTCTTTCTTTGTTGGGTTTATCAGGGCCACTTACAGCATAAGTAGTATAGAGCCCAGCTTCTTGATGGTATTTATTTATTTATTTATTAATTTTATCATGATACATAGAAGTACAAGGAAATACAGTGGTTAAGTGTAACATGCCAAAGCCCCTTGTATGCAGAGCATTATGGGCAGACTTAAAATTAACTTAAGATTAACTAAGCAATGATATATTCAGTGGTAAACATTGTTGTAATTAAGCACAAATGAGTATTTCAAAGACAGGTCATATGGTCATTTACTGTGTTGCTGTGCATTCAGTAGAATGGAGTATTCTGTTAGGTAATGTAATTAAAAATAACAAAGTTTGATTGGGTCCCAGGTTAAACATTTATGAGATACAATTATTCAGTATTTATTTAGTTGTGGGTGAGTAAGTGATTTTTAAGAAGAGACTTGAATTTATAAACAGACAGTGTTTCTTTTATATTCACAGGTAATGAATTCCAGATTTTTGGGCCTTTTATGTTCATTGAGTTTTTGCATAGTGTGAGATGGACACGAGGAATATCAGAGAGTGATCTGTGCCTTGTGTTATGGTCCCATGTTCTGTTGAGGAAGATTTGTTGCCCAAGGCTGGGTGATGAGAGAAAAGGAACAAAAGTTCCTTTGTAAACAGAGATAGAAACTTGAAGTTTCCAATTAGATTCGGTGGACCCCCTTGCCAAGCCCCAGCAGAGAGGGACGCCCACACTCCCACCCGAGTTCAGTAACCATCTTCCCACCAAAGACTGATAAAGAATTTTCAGCAGAGCGGAAAAAATGGAGCTGGCTAAAAGTAAGCTGTTAACCAGGTGCCCCTCCTGTAGAATGCCTGGCGGGTAAAAGAGATGAGGACAAGCGTCCCCAGAGAGAACGGGGGAAATTTGTCACTGATACTCAGGCGAGAGAGACGTTCACACCCAACGAAGGCTGGCGCAGAAGTGTATGAAGCAATCTTACTGCTGCTAGCTGTAACTGTTTGGGTGCTTGATAAGGGTGCCTAAAAACCCTGTCAGCTTATGAATCCAACCAGAGAATACCTTATTTTTCAACGAATCCAGTTGGGTGTTAAGGGCACCTAGAAACTCTGTCAGCTTTTGAATCTAGTCATTTATCTTCTCCTTAATTACAGAGAATCTGAACCAGTTTTTCTCACAGCCAAAGCTATAATTCATAATTTTGAATATTTATCAAAACATTTTTCTATTAGTATAAATATACAGGTATTAGGTAAGGTTAAGAAACACTTAAAATATCTGCTTACATATGTTTACTGTAGTTTAATCAAGTATTGTACATATAGTAATCAATATATAACACAATCATAAGCTGTAGAGCAATAAAAATATTATCCATACTCAATGTTATTGTATCTTAAGTAAAGCCTTCATGACTTACTTCAAAACAACTCATTCTTCTAGCATGATCACACGTATAAAAATTATCCAGATATTTCACAACAAAGGAAATTTGTATTCTTAAAGTAACAACTGAAATTTGTATTCTTAAGTAACAAATTAGATTTGTTTTCTTAAGGTAACAAATGAGATTTGTATTCTTAAAGTAACAAATGAGATTTGTACAGTAGGGCCCCACTTATACAGCAGGTTAGGTCCCAGGTTACCTTCGTAAAGTGGAAACCGCTGTAAAGTGGAACACCTCTTTTTTTCCACTTATAAATGCATACAAATGCTAGATAACAAGTTTACACTAACATATATTAAGTTAGTAAGTTTATTCATATATACACAAATGCAGTTAAATAGATTATCATACATAGCAGCATATGTGTAAAGTACCTGGGATAACCCAAAAAAGTCAGACAGTGTGACTTATTTCCATTGGGGTTAGCAGTAGAACTAAGCATTAAAAAACAATAAAAAAGTAAAATACACATATAGTACACTCATTACTTACCTGAAAATATTTGTAGTCTTAATCTAGGGTGAGACAAGTAGTATTTATTGTACGAAATCAAGTGTGGTATGTATGGTAGTCACCCGGGCTACCATACCAGGCCACCCCATCCACATGTAATATTCTATAACATTTTATAAGCATCCCAGAGAGATAAAATGCGTATACAATTCACTCATTACTTACCTTAAAATATTTGTAGTCTTAATGCTGGGTCAGAGGTGAGTAAACAAGATAAAACAAATAAATGAGAGAGAGAGAAAATGAGTATATGAGAGAGGACACTCGTGGAGTTATGTAAGCAAACCAGGCAAGCATGAGTTATGTAAACAAAGTGTACATGTCTGGTTTGTGTACAAGTTACATTGTGTACAAGTTGTTTCTACGTTGATACGGTAGAATAAATAAAGAGGAACCCTCCCATTCTCATGTAAACATCATTTTTTAGAAGAAATGATGCTCTGAGTGAAGGCATACGAAAGGAATAATTTTCTAGTTACCCTCAGTAACACATTTTCTCTTAAGTTGAACTAGAGAAAACATTATTCTTCCCTTCACTTGTAAAAGTTGTCTAGCTCCCACATCTCATATTTATGTTTATTTATTCTACTGTGGGGTGTATTTATCATCTTTATGTTATGTATTGTGTTTATTATATAATTTTGAAAAAATATCATAGCTGGATTAATAAAAATGTGTATATTAACGTAATATATGACATTTAATGAGACTCAATGATTATTATTGAGTATTATTACCATTACTAATATGGCATCGCTAGTACAAGTTGTCTGGCTCCCACATCTCATATTTATGTTTATTTATTCTATTGTTGAGTGTATTTATCATCTTTATATGTTATGTATCATGTTTATTATATAATTTTAAAAAATATCATACATGGATTAATGAAAATGTGTATACATGTATTAACGTAATATACGACATTTAATGAGACTCATTGATTATTATTGAGTATTTTAATGTGAACCTGCACCCTAGCACAGTGTGTAAGTTTATTTAGGTACAGGTACACATAAGTATAATTATCAGAGTACAGTATATATAAAATATGAAATAACTTTTAAAAACACTTGAAATTTTGGAGTTTCCAGACACAATGGAGAGACGTGGTGCTTATGGAGCTCATGGAGAATGTAAACAAACAGGGTGAGGTGCGGTGATGTAAAGCGAAACGCCATAAAGTGGGGCCCTACTGTATTCTAAAAGTAACAAATGAGATGTGTATTCTTAAAGTAATAAATGAAATCTGTATTCTTAAAGTAACAAATGAAATTTGTATTCTTAAAGAAACAAATGAAATTTGTATTCTTAAGGTAACAAATGAAATTTGTATTCTTAAAGTAACAAATGAAATTTGTGTTCTTAAACAAATAAATGAGATTTGTCAGGTGATCTCCATGCTCATTTACCTATTATCAATGTCAAGCATTACCAATTGTTTACAATGAAAAATAAGTATGTATTAACAGAATTGACTGCCCTCAATAAGCATATGCAAGGTGAAAAAATTATATCGAAAAATTTGAAAAACTGAATTAAGAAAACGGTACAATGTATTTATGCAAAGAGCAATAAGCTGGTGAAGAGTATGGAGGCAGTCACAGTGTGGACCTTCAGTGAATGTACTTAAAAGCAAAGACATTAATATTGTCTTTTACAGTGAAAACTAAATTGCATATACAGTGGACCCTTGAGTTTTGGCAGCATCGACTTTTGACAAGTTTTTTTGGCAAAATTTGGCCTCGAGTTTCGTGATTAGATCGTCACCACACACAAACCAAGCCAATCTCCCACGCCATTCACACTCAGTGTGCCATTGTTTACCAACACGTGACCATCACCCCGTGGGTTCATACGTAATAATCCATTGTTTTTTTTGTGATTGCAACTGCTAAATAAGTCACAGTGGGCCCAAGGAAAACTAGTGCAAGCCCTTTGGTAAAGAAAGTGAGGAACATGATTGAATTCAAGAAGGAAATCATTGAAAAATATAAGAGTAGAGTGTGTTACAGAGCTTGCCAGGATGTATGGCAAACCCCATTCAACCATCACTTCGATCGTGGCGAAAGGAAAGGAAATAAAGTGTGTTGTTGTTGCAAAAGGGGTGGATATACTGACAAAAAGGAGATCACAAATCCTCGAAGAAGTGGAGAGGTTATTGTTAGTGTGGATTACCGAAAAACAGTTAGCAGGAGATAGTGTTACGCAGTCAGTAATATGTGAAAAGGCAAGGCAGTTGCATGACGATCTCGTAAAGAAAATGCCTGCAACAAGTGGTGATGCTTGTGATTTTAAGGCCAGCAAAGGTTGGTTTGAGAGATTTAAGAAGCTTAGTGACATTCACAGTGTGATAAGGCATGGTGAGGCTGCCAGTTCTGACAAAACTGCAGCTGAGAAGTTTGTACAGGAGTTTAAGGAGTGCATAGACACTGGAGAATTCAAACCCCAACAAGTGTTTGTGGCGAAACAGGCCTCTTTTGGAAGAAAATGCCAAAGAGGACCTACATGACGCAGGAGGAAACGGCACTCCCAGGACACAAGCCTATGAAGGATAGGCTTACTCTCATGTTTTGTAGTAATGCTAGTGGGGATTTTAAAGTGAAGCCTTTACTGGTGTATCACACTGTTCAAGAAATACAGTGTCGCCAAGAGTAATTTGTGTGTGACGTGGAAGGCTAACAGTAAGGCATGGGTCACAAGGGATATTTTCCTAGACTGGTTTAATGGAGTGTTTGGCCCCAGTGTGAAGAAATACCTCCTGGAAAATAAACTGTCACTCAAGTGCCTCCTGGTAATGGACAATGCTCCTGCTCATCCTCCAGACTTGAAAGAGCAAACAGTGGAGGAGTTTAGCTTCATCACGGTGAAGTTCTTGCCCCCTAATACAACTCCTCTCCTCCAGCCCATGGACCAGCAGGTCATTTCAAATTTCAAAAAACCCTACACAAAAGCAGTGTTTCAAAAGTGCTTTGAAGTGACCTCAGACACAGAATTGACCCTAAGAGAGTTCTGGAAAGATCACTTTAATAAACCTTATAGGTAAGTCTTGGGAGGGAGTGACTTCCAGGATTTTGAACTCTGCTTGGAGAAATTTGTGGCCAGACTGTGTAGAAGAGAGGGATTTTGAAGGGTTTGTGGCTGACCCTAAGGAGCCTATGCCAGTTGTGGAAACTATTGTGGCATTGGGGATGTCCCTGGGGTTGGAGGTGAGTGGTGAGGATGTGGAAGAGTTGGTGGAGGACCACAGGGAAGAGCTAACCACTGAAGAGCTGCAAGAGCTTCATCTGCAACAGCAACAGATCACAGCTCAGGAAACTGCTGCAGAGGAGGAGGAAGAGAGACGGAGGAAGGTGCCTTCTTCAAAGATTAAGGACATTTGTGCAAAGTGGATTGAAAGGCAAACATTTATGGATGAACTTCACCCTAACAAAGCTGTTGCAGGCCGTATTGGCAACATGTACAATGACAGTGTTGTGTCCCACTTCAGACAAATCTTAAAGAAACACCAGAAACAGAGCTCTCTGGACAGATATTTTGTGCGACAGGGGTCCAGTGGCTCTCAAGTTATTCCCAGTGCCAGTGTCTTTAAAAAACAAAGAAGGGAAGTAACCCCAGATAAGGACTTCATACCTGAAGTCCTAATGGAAGGAGGTTCTCCTTCCAAACAGTGTACACCTTCCTCCTATCCCCTCCTCCCGTCTTCCATCCACCCAGAAGTCTTCAGTAAAGGTAAGTGTAATGTTATTAATTATTTTTTTAAATGCATGTACTTGATTTCTGATTGTTTTCAGTATGTAAATCTTTATTTAATTTAAAAAAAAAATATTTTACTTTAATATTTTTGGGTGTCTGGAACGCATTAATTTTATTTCCATTATTTCTTATGTGGAAAATGGTTTCGAGTTTCATGAATTTCGACTTCGGCAGGCTCTCTGAAACGGATTAATCATGAAACTTGGGGGTCCACTGTACATTTTTTACACACATTAGAAGGTAAACAGTTATATACAAATTATACTAAAACACTGAAACGAGCAATCATACTTGGTGCAATGAGTCATTTATCTTGTGCCATCTTCATGTTTACAACATTTTAAGATTTTTGCTTATTCCTCCAAAGTCAACTGGCTAAGTAGAAGACTTTAAAATATTTTACCCATATTTTATTTCTAACTTGTAACACTATTTGCTTTTGCTACATAAAGTAACCAAAGGAAACTCCTAAATAATTTTACACTACTTTTGCTTTTGGTATTACTCATGCTGTACTGCCACAATACCTAAAATTATATACTAAGACTAAAATTAAGTAGTACACTGGAACTTTAGTTTTCGGACTTAATCCGTTCCAGAATGTCATTCTAAATCCGAAACATACGAAAACTGAAGCAATATTTCCCATAAGAAATAATGTAAATACAATTAATCTGTTCCACATACCCAAAAAATATTAACAAAAAATTATTTTTTTAAAGAATAACTCTAGTTTTACATACAGAAAACAATGAGAAATAAATATAAAGCACTAATGAAATGGATAAATGAACATTTAAATTCACTATTACATACTTTTATTGAAGACTCTTGTTGGAGTATGGAAAACAGCGAGGAGGGGAGAGGGAGGAGAGTTTGCAAACAGTACAAAATACTTAAATATGATGTGCTAATATCAACTCTACGGCTTATTTATCTATCACAATTCATCTAATATGACAAACAATATTAACATAGAAACACGATATCTACTCTAGAATGAATAAAATATACCATTACGTATGTGTGGAGTAGTGTTGGTGGGGTGGGGGTGGGTTTATCAGGGCCACTGACAGCATACGCCGTAAATATAGTGGTGGTGGTGGTGGTGGTGGTGGTGGCGGCAGCAGAGGCCACCACCACTATTCATACTGAAACACTTTGCGTAATTTATAAATAAGAAATGTTTACACTCTAATTTATAAATAAGAAATATTTAGACTATAAATAAGAAATATTTACTTTATAAATAAGAAATATTTACACTTTATAAGTAAGAAACATTTACACTTACCTTGGAGGAGATGGTTTAGGGTGGTGGAAGATACGCAGGTGGCGTATGTTGTCAGTGGCCCTATATACCTCCAACAACATTGGAGGAGTTAGTTTCATGCCATTCATTTTCTATCACTTAATTGCTTAACATACTTGTTACACTGTTAATGCTACACTTTATCGCTGGCTGGCGCTATAGCCTTTATTGACTCCTGCTGCTTTAGTATCATATATATTGTAAAATCACTGAATCACTGAAGAAGGCACGTTCTCCCATCTCTCTCAGCCCTTTACCAAATGGCTGGCACTAGGAACTTTCTTTGGGCCCGTGGTGGCTTATTTCACAGTCGCAATCAATAAACAAGCACAAAAATTGCAAAATGTTTCGGATGAATGCTCACTCAACCAGTGACAAAGCTAGGCTGACAGCCTCCCGGGCAGGCAGACGTGTCTGATATGCAGGCGGACCGTGTCTGATACGCAGGCGGACCGTGTCTGATACGCAGGCGGACGTGTCTGATACGCAGGCGGATGTGTCTGATACGTACGATTTCCGGATGTGTCTGATACGGGTGGAATTTCACCCCAAAAAGGGTTCTTAATCCGAAAGGATTAGTTTGACCAAAATACTTGAACATACAAATGTATCAAATAATTTTTTGTCGTAATTGTAAAAACTTGAAACAAAATGAACTTCTCACTCATTGCAACTTATATGTAAGCTTCATGGAGATAAAGATTTTGATTTTGATTTTTTCTGTGAGTAAAAGTGGAAAAAGGCCTCTCAAAAAAATTAAATAAAAACATCTTAAGATCATAAATGCAGTAATAAGTCATGAAATGCTGACAAACTCAAAAATAGCTTTCAAATACTTTATATACATAATGTAAAAAAGTCAATGAGCACTAAACCAAAATTGGAGTCAGCGGCTAGTACACCGTCTATTCCCCAAAACCTTAAAGATAAAATACAATGAAGCTAGATTTTTCAAACACTATAATTACAAAGAACATCTGAAAGCTGTGATGTGGTTAACATTACTGGAGTGTGAGCAAAGTAACATTTATGAAGGGGTTCAGGGAAACCAGCAGGCCGGACTTGAGTCCTGGAGATGGAAAGTACAGTGCCTGCACTCTGAAGGAGGGGTGTTAATGTTGCAGTTTAAAAACTGTAGTGTAAAGCACCCTTCTGGCAAGACAGTGATGGAGTGAATGATGGTGAAAGTTTTTCTTTTTCGGGCCACCCTGCCTTGGTGGGAATCGCCGTGTGATAATAAAATAAAAAAAAAAAAAACAATGGCAAGTGTTGGAAATGACTCAAACAACATGCAAGTGAATAGTCCTTAATGCTGAGCAGAAAATAGGCATTATAAAATGTATTGAGAAAGGCATTCCAGGGGCATACTATAGTGTATAGTTGTTATATATACAGTAGGGCCCTGCTCTTCGACGTTTCACCTTACGGCGTTCTGCTAATACGTACTGCAATCTCAAATTATGACCAAAACTTTCTATACTGCAAGGTGTCTTTCAAATACATTCTCTATGAGCACATCTCTCTATTAAGTAATAACAATCACTCTTGGGCACATTGAATGTCTAATTTTACATCAATATAGGCATTTTCATTAATCCATCTATGATATGTATTGGCATCTAAAGGTAGTTGTTAGAAACAATTAAACTCAGTGAACATGGTATGTCGATGGTAATAATATGGCTCTGGGCCACATTAAATATCGTGTAGCTATGTAGGTAGGTGTAGGTATGTAGCCCAGGCAGACTACATACCTACATTATTATTATAACTGATAATTATACGATATTGGCAGTTTGGAGAGAATATACAATATTGGCAGTTTGGAGGGATATGTTGTGTATCTTTATACGTATATGCTTCTAAACTGTTGTATTCTGAGCACCTCTGCAAAAACAGTGATTATGTGTGAGTGAGGTGAAAGTGTTGAATGATGATGAAAGTATTTTCTTTTTGGGGATTTTCTTTCTTTCTGGGTCACGCGGCCTCAGTCAGAGACGGGCGACTTGTTTATAAAAAAAAAAATTTATACGAATGTGCACCTGTGCCTAAGTATGCCTTCACTCAGGGCATCATTTCTTCTAAAAATGGTGTTACATGAGAATGGGAGTGTTTCTCTTTATTTATTCTACTGTATCAATGTGGAGACAACTTGTACACAATGTAATGTGATGAAAACCAGATGCGTTCGACAGGTTTGTTTACATTACATGTGGGTGGGGTGGGGAGGGCTTCCCTTGCTGGACTCCATACTTCCCAAACCTGACTTTCTACAAATAAATCTCACCTCTCACCCTACATTAAGATTACAAATATTTTAAGGTAATTAATGAATGTACTATATATGTATTTTATTGCTCTTGGGAGCTTTAATTAAATATTGTATTGTATTGGGGTGGGCTGACCTGGCTGGCTACCATACCTCCCAAACCTAACTTCCTACAAATTAAACTCACCTCTCACCCTACATTAAGACTACAAATATTTTAAGGTAAGTAATGGGTGTACTGTGTGTGTAATTTACTTTTTATTGTTTTTAATGCCTAGTTCTATTGCAACTGTAATATATGTTAATGTAAACTTGTTAATTGGCATTTATATGCATTTATAAGAGGGAAAAAATGGCATTCTGCTTTTCGGCAGTAGCCTAGAACCTAACCTGCTGTATAAGTGGGGCCCTACTGTAATTAAGTAGCACTGTATCCAAATAACCGATTTATTTAATCATCCAACCTACTTTAAGTCCCATGGGAGAAACCACAGCACTGTGCTATTGTAGGAAATAGAGTGGAGTGTACTAAAATACTAGAAACTTGAAAAAAATTGTAAGATAATTATAAATTATGAGAAACTAGGAGTATAGTTCAACCCTTGCAAATACAAATATTCAATTACATTTCTTAGTTATTAGCAGCCTGCAGCTTAATCAGCTTGGTAATATATCTGTGACTGCTTGAATTATATTCACTTGAGTTTCATATGTAGTAGAGCATTTATAAATTTTTCATATTTGTAATTTGTGAATACATTGATTTGCTTCATATACAAATCTTCACTCATCAAATAACCTGGAGTGCAAAATTCTTCTATTACATCACTGATACAGTTTCTTGTGTGCTCAAGCAATGTGTTCAAATAATAGACATTAGAGGTTAAGCAGTCTTCAGAGGGATCTTCATCACGTGGTCTTTCACCATGCAAATTCCCTTCACATTTGCATTCTTTACACTGATAAGTAATAACTGTTGCATTTGATCCAAAAACTGGTATTTTCCTTCTTGTAGTGGGTTTAATCTTCATCAACTCGTGGTCTTTTGTACATCCATGACAGTAAAGAAACTCTGGACTTGCATGTGAACAGGTTTGCCTCTGTTTACTCAACATTTCTACAGCCTTTCCATATACAGTTGCAGTGCTCTGTATGATTCCAATTCCAGCATTTAATAAAGTTCTTGATGGAGCAAGAGAAAGAAGCTTCATGTAATAATAATGAGCAATTCCATTATCTTTGCAAACTTCTTCAGCAAAATGCACTAAAATGCCTTCAACATTGTTAGAGTCAGATAAATGAGTAGATCTGAAGTGGTGAACAATTGCTGCTATCTCCCAAACTTTTTCACATACATGAATTCCCTCTTTTGTCATGAATTTTTGTCCCTTCATATAACCAATAAAGGTTTTTATTTCAGTTCTTAGCGCCCTCTCGGCAGAGTCAATCACAGTTGATGCATACACCTCACTCTGCAATGATTTTATAATATTGACTGATAGAGCAGGAAGGTTTTGCAGGGATTTCATACATTTTCTCCAACTTTTACTCCCAATTCTCCAGTAAACTCTGTCCAAGTCATCAATTTCATTAGTTTTGTTATTACTGAGAGAAGAATTGTTAAACTTCAAAAATATATTACACTTCACACCATAATTTTTTATGGCCTCTACAACTGGTGGCATCTCAAGATTGTCTGCAAATGTAACAAATGTGAAGAAGTGGTCTTCAATTCCTTCACCAAAAAGTGTGGAAACATAATCCATGACAAGGCGTTCTGATGACGTTAAACGTACCAAATGAGCTTGTGCTACAAAACCAATGCCATGTATCTCCAAATTTTGTGAAGCAGCATTTGCTAAGAAGGTTTTAAGTGACTGGACATGATCTCGTACTTCAGCCCCTGAAGAGTCATTTAACCCCGGAGTGTCTATTACAGTAATGGGACTCTCGTGCTCGCTAGAACAAAATGTATAAGCTGTAACTGATGTTGTGTATGACCTTACATCATTAGTGTTTCTGACAACATGTACCAACTCACCATCAGCACTTTTAATACCTTTAAAATAGTTAGCAACAAAATTTACCAGTGTTGTCTTTCCACTCCCTGAAGCTCCAAGAAGAATTATGGTTTTCTCTTTCATCTCTGAATGAACACCATAATATTTCCTCATCATTCCACATTCATTAAAGGCTTCCTTTACAGGCTTGAGGTAGCCTGCAGTAAGACCAAAATCCTCTTCATCTTTTTTCTGGCTTACTTCATAACTTTTAAATGGTGCATTGCACATATTTGAAACATGAGAGACTTTTGCCTCTTCTTTGCCACTTTCAGAGTTGTGTATTTCTTGAGAAAGATTAGTAACCTTATCTTCTACAGACTCAGCAAAGGAATAACTTTGGGAATTATTGGTCTTATTGCTGTTACATTCATTAAATTGTTTACTGCTGTTGAAAATAGTCTCATTTTCTGATATAACCTGAGAATCATGCAAAGCTGTTTGCACAGAGTTATAATCTTTAAGGTCATGTTGGAAATTTTGTTTCTGCACTTGGACAGAGCTCATGGAGTTTGATACTCCACTTCTGGAGCGCAGAGCATAACCAATAACACTGTTATCCTTACTTGACTTCTCGTTTTTTTTATCTGGATTAACAGATTTAGCATAATTTTTTTGTTGGGAAAATTGCAACAGTTGACTCTCAGGTGTCATCTCTGATTTTTCAACATTTTTCTGTAAACCATTTGAACACTGACTTTTACTTATCTCTTTGCTGAATTTACCTTCTTTACCCATCTCCTTATATTCACCAGTTGCTGATATTAGTTTCTCCTTCCCTGAAAAGCTGCCACTGCCATAGCAATCTTGTATATTTGTAGTGGAAGACAGATTAAATTCATTTCCACCCAGGGAATTTGTATTTTCTTGCATTTTATCTTTTTCAGCAATAACATAATTTATGTCAGATCTGCAATACTTTTCACTCATTACAACTGTTTGATTCTTTGTTTTAAAACCCATATCTTTACTACTGCTTCCCAAATCCAAGTTTTCTTTTGGTGAGTTAAGTGTGCCAGAAATATTAATTACACTTTGATGAACTTTTGGAATGCTTGTTATATGGATGCTATTTATTTCCTTCTTAGTATTCTTAACAGCAGAAGCATAAGTATTAGATACAACAGGATTTATCAAATATGTAGAATATGGGTATTTACTGACTTCAGACTCTTTCAAGAGGCGACAAAATTCTTGTAAAGCGTGTTTAGTGGATCTAAACTTCTTACTATCATTTCCTTGAAGATATATATAAGTGATAGTATCACTATCTTTGTATAATTCTTCAGGTAGTAAGCTTACAGTATTGTCATTAACCACAGAATGGACATAATTTTTCAAGTTAGACAACAAGTTATCTTTTAATTTGTTAGGAACATGGATTAACATATCAACATGATAATTAAAATTAACAGAGCTGACAGTGTACCCTTGATGATGCGATGAAATGTCACCCGTTATCTCAATCACTTTAGTTCCTCTTAAGAGATATACATAACCAGTTTTTATTGCTCTGCATTGTTGTCCCCATCCTGGTTCTTTAAAAGCATGACTGTCTTCCAGTACCTGGTGAATAAAGTCCTGATCCCAGATTACAAAATTGAATTTAGGAGGACACTGCCGAGCCTTGATATTATTTGCATGTTCACAATAGAAGTATTTCTCCTGAGCTTTATCATATATCCATCCAAGCTCAACATGGTCCTGAAGTACTAATACCTCTTCTCGTCCAGGGTGTCTAAAAAAAAAAAAAAAAAGGTCTCTAAACAAATTATATATACATTTTTTTTTTTTTTGCATTTTTTTTTATTTTTAATGGAAATTATCATCCAGAACTTTGAAAGAGATATGAAAATATCTCTACTTTGAAACCAAACAATATGAATAGTAAACAATCTGCATTTTGTACATGTGATTATTTTTCAAATTACAGGAATAATTTCTACATAGTTACAGGTTCCATTTGTAGCTTTAGGAGTTAACATCTGCTGATTGTGATTAATATTTATATAATTACCAACTCAGGCAACTCATCCTCACCATGTGCGATGCAGGTGAAAATTCTGACACTGCTGGGTTTGGAAAGACACTGTTGCCAGATACAAGAGCTGAGGCTGGTGTTAGGAGGTGGGGGGATGGGAAGGGGGGTTAGGAGGGTGGAAGCAATGAGGTGGTGTGATGGTGACAATGTGGGCTATAATGTCAGTGGCCCAGTGTAGGTGGTGATATGGGTGACTGGGTGGATGAGTGTACAGTTGTTGGGGTGGGTGGTAATTGAGAGTGGTGATACTAAAGCAGTGGGGGAATGGTGTAGGTGTAGGCATGTATCCATAGGAAAAATTATATGGGTGGGTTGTGTGGGGAGGGGGCTGCTGGTTAGGATGGTGTGGGTGGAAATACAGTACAATATACAGTATATCATATTTTGCTATCGAAGACTATTTTTTTCCCAAAAAAGTCTCAAAAATTTACCCAGCATCCTAAGAGGCCAAAGTACCATTTATCATTTTCTTTCCAAAATTTAGTCAATCAGAATTGGGAAGGAGGGCGGGGGAGTCCTCGACACTGGAGCATCTTGTTCACAATAAAATATGGCATATTTTTAATTTTCAGGTCACCAGGATTACTCATTGCACAAGCTTGTATCTTTACCTTTTTCTTCTGAATTGTGTGAACTGATGCCTCATTTAATCTCTAGGCTCTTGCCATTTCCATCACACCTGCTCCACTCTTAAGCTTATCTAATACATGTATCTCGATTTTCATCAGAATAACAAGACTTTCATGTTTATGCTTTTTTGCAGTTCCAGGATCACTCACAGTCCTCTTGGTGCCATGGTTTCTATCCAGAAACAAGATGGGATGATGAAAAGGTTAAAAGTCAATTCACTAACACAGGCCGAGTATAGTACTAGACATGTACGAATAAAGCACTGAGCGAGGGAGACTGTATACATTATGTAGGCCTCCTCTATAAGCCCTAGATGGGAATTTCCCAAATTCCTTCTATCTTGTACCAGCTGAGCCCACCGAAGTCACTGAGATTATAAAGTCGCTTAAAAATAACTCAGGGAACCTGTCTCACATCCCACCATTATTGTACAAGCGAGTGGCCCATGTCCTCTCGCATGCTATTTCATTACTTTTTAACAAATCACTAGAAACTAGCACCTTCCCGAAACTACTCAAGACAGCAAGAGTTACACCAATACATAAAGGTGGTGACCCTACAGATGTAAACAACTATAGGCCAATATCAAACTTACCATTGCTATCCAAAATCTTCGAGAAACTCGTGCACAGGAGACTGTATTCATTTATAACGGCACAAAACATACTTAACCCCTGCCAATTTGGTTTCAGGAAAAATAAAAGCACTAATGATGTGCAATTGTAAAAATGCTAAATCTGCTTTACACAGCATTGGAAAATAAGGAATATCCACTAGGAATTTTTATTGACCTAAGAAAAGCTTTTGACACAGTAGACCACGGCATCCTACTCCACAAACTTGACCATTATGGTATACGAGGCCATGCGCTTGCATATTTCAAATCCTACCTTACTAGTAGGTATCAGTATGTCACCATTAAAGACACATCATCATCAACACGGCCACTTGATACTGGAGTTCCACAGGGAAGTGTCCTTGGACCCCTGCTCTTCCTCATTTACATCAATGATCTTCCAATCGTATCCCTACACCAGAAACCCATTCTTTTTGCTGACGACACGACTTATGTCATCTCTCACCCTAATCTTGCCACCCTCAACACCACTGTTAATGACAAGCTGCTCAAAATATCAACTTGGATGACAGCCAATAAACTTACACTTAACACAGACAAAACCTACTATATTATGTTTGGTAGCAGAGCAGGTACTGCACAACTAAACATTAAGATTGACAGCACTCTAATTGCCAGACATAATGAGGGCAAATTCCTAGGCCTATACCTCAACAACAACCGGAATTTCAGCACCCATATCCAACACATATCAAAAAAAGTATCCAAAACAGTTGGGATCCTCTCCATGATACGATACTACGTGTCGCAAAATGCCCTTCTCACACTATACCATTCACTCATTTATCCATACCTCACCTATGCTATTTGTGCTTGGGGTTCAACTGCAGCAATGCACCGAAAGCCAATAATAACTCAACAAAAAGCCACAGTAAGAATAATCACTAAATCCCATCCCTGGCAACACACCCCCCACTCTTCATAGATCTAAACTTACTCCCTGTTCAGAACATCCACACTTACTACTATGCAATCTACATATACAGAACTTTAAATTCCAATATTAACCTTGACCTAAAATGCTTTCTTGATAGTTGTGACAGGACCCACAAGCATAACACCAGACACAAACATCTCTACGACATTCCCCATGTCCGACTAAATCTACACAAAAATTCAGTGAATGTCAAAGGCCCTAAAATTTGGAACATCCTACCTGAAAACTCTAGAACTGCAGACACATTCATCACTTTCAAAACCACCGTTAGAAAACATCTTATCTCCCTGATACACCCCGTCAACTAACTACATAAAAACCACCTGGTGGTTCACACTTACACTCACTCACTCACCCATTTGACTATAAGCACAGAATTACGTATCTTAATCTTAAAATAATGATTCCTAACTAGTCACAGGTTTGCCTGTGATACTCCAATATAGAAACTATGTATTGTGCCAAAACAAAAGCATTCACATTGCTAAACTCACAAACTAGTATTTAGTCACTTAGTATTTAGTCAACTTATTCCACAATTTGTAATAATTTAGGGTTAAGAATTAATCTAAGTTTGCCCGAAATGCCTAGCCTTGCTAGGTGTCCTGGTGGCCCCCTCTGTAATTAGTATTTTATTACATGCAAACCACACAATAACCAAAATCTGTAAACCCCGCATTGTAATCAACTTTGATTTGAGGCTTACTATGAGACTGAGGAGCAAGAATGCAGCGTGTGCCAAATTTTCCCCTATATGTACTCCAGTGTGTAAACTGATTTTTACAGCATGTTTGCTGCAAGATATGCTGCAATTTTGAAACCATGTTACAGCAAAAACATGCTAACAGATCACATGCTTTCTCACATCAACTGTACCACCAATTCTGCTACCACATATGGTGCTTAAGTTATACTTGAGTAAGTACCTGTATCAAAACTGATGGAAGAAAAAGACAAAACACATAACTATTAGACTGTCCTAAGGGGTTTGCCCCCTAGGCAGTTAACCCTTTGAGGGTCGAGAGGCCCTCTACTAAACTCATTCTCAGGGTCGAAAAATTAAAAAAAAAAAAAACTTATGAAATGAAAGAAGATCTTTTCCCGATGGCAATGACACCAAAAGTATGGAATTTGATGGAAAACATGAAATTACGCTCTCACAAAGTTAATGATATCAGCGATATTTACGCATCAGCGATTTCGCTCACTTTGGAGCCCTATTTTCGGTTAATTCCACTCCCCAGTAGACTAAAATCATAGCTATTTCACTAAAACTACATTTGTTCTATCGACTGAACACAAGAAACTGCTCATTTACTGATTTCAATTACCCAATAAAGTGGTCAGAAATTGGCAATTTGACCAATTTCACACAATTTCAAAAGATGCCAATTTCAAAATACGGTCCAGAATAAACAAGGCAGACATTCCTGGTACTTAAATAACATTTTCTCTGTCCATTGGTCATGTTTCCAGGCCCCTCTTATATTACTCTTGCTTTCCATTTTGAATTTTTATTCAAACCAAAAATAGAAGACTACTGTTATGCAGACTACTGCATTATTGTAAAATCCCTTCCTTAAATTACTTGTTAAAGCAACTGCTCAAGAAGAAATTTCTTGCATAGCTGGTAGTAATAAGTTATCACAAGTTATATACACTGATGGATCTAAAACAGGAGTTTTCTGGCAAGGCTGCATCTGCTCTTGTTGCCACCTCCCTAGTTAAGAACGATAATAAATTTGCTAAACTAAGCATAAGAATTAACAACTGGGCATCTACATTGCAAACTGAATTGTTTGCAATCCTAACGGTGCTAAAGCTAACTTATGACACTTAGCTTGACTCTATCATCATTACTGATTCTGTCATCACTGAATGCTCTTAACTCATATAATGACTCCAGCAACATGCTCATTGGAGAAGCCAGGTATAGATACTCAAAAATCAGAGACAAAAGAATTAATGTACAATTGCTATGGATCCCATCACACATTGGATTACTCCTTCATGATAAAGCTGATATGTTAGCCAAGAAGAGTACCCAGAAGGAGAATGTAGAATATAACTTAGGTATAACTGTGTCTAGCATTAGGAATAATATTAGGAGAGAAGTAAATAATGAAAATGATTGTTATAGGAATGCAGTTAGAAGCCTGAGTAGATCTATAACCCACTATGATAACATGAACATAGATAAGTATGTTTATGGAGCAACTTGCAGTGTAAACAGACTTGACTGATGTTGTAGTGGCCAGGCTTAGGCTTGGTTACAAGTACTTCTGGCAGTTTAGGAGACACACAAATGATGATCAAACTAAATGCAAATTATGTGATCAGGCATAGGGTCACTGTCTTGAACACTATGTGCTTAACTGTCCACTTATTGAGGAATACAGAGATAGACAGTATAATAACCTATGTGACATGTCAAGATATCTTATTAATGAAAATAAGATACCAGATATACTAAGCAAATTTCCTAAATTTACTTGTAACAGGTAAGTGAACTATAGACATGTAGATATAAATCCATATGTACTCCTTTTAACCCTTTGGGGCCTAGTTCCTAGGCCTTTTGTGTATCCATATGATCCTGCGCTACCGTCCACAGGATGGATATGGGGTGCACAATAAACTAGCCACTTTGGTGGCAAAATCTAAAAAATCTATCATTCCTATGATTACAAACATTGATCCAGATTTTAACCTTTTATTAAATGACTTTCACAAATCAAACAGCAACTGTAATTATTATACAGCAGACCAAGCTAAGACATTACTCAGAGTTAACAATAACATAACTATCTTTAATTACAATATCAGATCCTTGAGCAAACATTACGATGACCTCACAGAATTACTCAATTCTCTTAATTCCAGGATGTTAATCATCACACTCACAGAAACTTGGCTAAAGCCTGGCACTACAGATGTCTAATGCCATTCCTGGATACACAGCTATACACAACTGTACGACAGACCAGCAAGAGGGTGGAACAGCTTATCTCCATCTTTCTCCGTGCTCTCCGCATTTGTGATCCTCAGTTCCTTGCATCAGAAATTTCCACTCTTCATAATTCATTTTCCCATCTTGGCTACCCTTCCCATTTCATAGACTCTGCCTTCTCAAGTGTTAAATGGTCTTTCTTCCCTCCCAAACTCTACACCTGAGAACTCTCCTGTCTTCTGCCCTCCCTATGTTTCTAGTCTCTCTAATCTCAACAACTCTCTCCGTCCCTTACACATCAAACTTTTCGCCAGACTAACACTCTTCGCACTAATCTAGTTCATACCTCTCCTCCCTCTATAGATGCTCCTGGTGTGTACTCTATTTCTTGTTCCTCCTGTCTTCTCCAGTACTTTGGAGAAACTGGCCATTCTCTTTCTGACAGATTTAGAGCACAAAAGTAGTGTTAGGCTTGCCAACACCAACAATACTCTTTTCTGTCATGTCAGAGATCACAGTCATCCTATAGACTGGTCTTCTGCTAAAACTGTTTACCCTACTTCTAACTGGTTGCACCCTCCCTTATACACAACTTTCTTTGTATGAATCTTAGTCCTGGCTTTGTCTCTGTAGATGCCTTCCTTTCCGATTACACTGTAAAATGCTCCAAACTTCAGAACACCTGTGACTTAACCCGATTCTTTTTTCCTCTTCACCCTTTTTCCCTTTCCTCTTTCCTCTCTCTCTCCTTTGGGTTTTCTTTCTTCTGCCTTGGATATTTGGTCCATTATTATTATTTTTCCCCCTTCTGTGTTCTTGTTCCAACCCTATGTGGGTCCCTAGCTCCCTTGCAGTGCTCCTCTTTCTTAGTGTTTGACTGGCTCCACTACTCCTACTATTACCTCTACCACTACTCCTACTATTACCTCTACCACTACCTCTCTTCCCCCTTTCCTTCTACCTCTCTTGTTCCTGTCAATGTCTGCTGGCCTATATATACTCCCTCCTTCTCTCCTTTTTTGTTAGTGACTTTGTAAATGGTCCAAGTCGGACCAAAACACTGTGTAAGCTCCTCTCTCCTATATGTGGGTTATTTGTGTATAATTTGTGACTATATTTATGTGTACCTGTACCTAAATAAACTTACTAATTTGAAACCCTAAGTGATGATGTAAGAAGAACAGAGGGAAATAGTCTTGTTTGCTGTATTAGTAAGTAAATAAGTAAGTAAGTTTATTCAGGTAAACACAAATACAGTTACATAGAATTATCATACATAGCAGCATATGTGTAGGGAACCTAGGATAACCCAAAAAAGTCAGACAGAGTGACTTATTTCCATTGGGGTCCTGTAAAATACAGTAAATAAAATTTGTTAGTAAATGGTAATGTAATAATTTAAATTCAATTATTCCATTCCAGACACCCAAAAGCATTAACAAAAAATACATTTTATAAAGAATAACTATAGTTTTCCATACACAAAACAATGAGAAATAAATATAAAGGACTAATGAAATGGATAAATGAACATTTAATATCACTTTTACCTTTATTGAAGACTCTTGTTGGCGTATGGAAGATGCGAGGAGGGGAGAGGGAGGAGGAGAGGTTATTGGTTGGAAGGGGAGCCCCCTTCCATAAGGACTTCAGGTATCAAGTCACTATCCAGGGTTACTTCCCTTCTTTGTCTTTTACTGGCAGTGGACCTGTCGCACAAAAAATCTGTCCAGAGAGGTTTGTTTCTGGCGTCTCTAAGATTTACCTAAAATGGGACAAGGCATTGTCATTGAACATGTTGCAGACACGGTTTGCAACAGATTTGTTAGGGTGATATTTTTCCACAAAACTTTGCAACTCACTCCACTTTGCACAGATGTCCTTAATCACTGAAGAAAGCACATTTTCCCCCTCTCTCTTCCTCCTCCTCTGAAGCAATTTCCTCAGCTGCAATCTGTTGCTGTTCCAATTGAAGGTGTTGCAGGTCTTCAATGGTTAGCTTTCCTTGTGGTCGTCCACCAACTCTTACACATCCTGGCCATTCACATCCAACCCCGTACTCTGCTACGAGTTCTTTCTTGAATTCTATCATGTTTCTTGCCTTCTTTATCAAAGGGCTGGCATTCGCAACTTTCTTTGGCCCTATGGTGGCTTATTTAGCAGCTGCACTCAATGCACAAAATGCTTCGGATGAAAGCGCGCAGTAATGCTCACTCGACGAGAAACAAAGCCAGACTGACTCAGAATGCATGGGATGCTTTGTGTGGGCGCGGGGAGGCGGACACGTTTGATATGGCGGACCAACAAAAACAAAAGTGATGAACGGAAACTGGGACAAAATTTTGATGCAAAAAGTCATCGAAAACCGAATTTGACAAAAACCAGGGCAAACAAAAACCAAGGTTCCACTGTATTGCTGTATAGAGAATACAGTTAAGCTTAGTGTAATAGTAATGTGCATAAGTTAATTGTGTAAACTGTGACTATAATCATTTAGTGTTGTATAGCACAAATGAAGAATTGCGACACGATTTTATGTAACACGTCGTAAAATCAATATAACACGATTCACGGGAGGTGATAAAATTTTGAGCATGCCGTCGCCCGGGGTGGGTTACACCACTGAGTAAATGGGGAAGGTCTACCGCCATACCCCGGCCACCCACACCACGCTCCCAGCTCCCAGTTTGGTTTGTGCAGTTCATACGCATGTAAGACAAAGATACTCAGGAACCTCGCTGTGTTTATTTACATTCATTGTACTATACATTTTTATTGCCATTTGTTAAATCTGCCAACCAATCATGGCACCAATTAAGCAAACAAGTGCTGTTGAAAGTGACAAGAAAAGGTTTAAGCGTTCAAGTCTAGGAATTGCGAAGAAAATAAGACATTAGATAAGCTTAAGAGTGGATCACATGTGGTGGATATGGAGAGGGCCTATGGCCTTAATGAAGCGTCAGTTCGTACAATTAAAAAAACGAGACGAATATACAAGCTTGTGTAATGAATAACCCAAGATGTCATCTCATAAAAGAATGACACGTAGGTCCCAACAAGTAAATAAAACAGAAAACTTGTTGCTTGAGTGGACTGAATAAAAGACAAAGGTGCACCACTTAATTTCCTCTTAATTAGGGAAAAGGCCTTAAAGTTGTTTAAAGCAGTGTGTGATAAGGAAGGAAGGCCTGAAAAAGAGTGTGTGTTTAGCACAGGCTGGTTCCACACATTTAAGTTGCATAATAAGTTACATAATATTAAGTTTTCTGGTGAAAGTGCTTCAGTTGATCGTACAGCAGCAAGTTTGTAAATTTCCCTGCTGAATTGCAGGAAATTATTTTTGAGGGTGGCTATGAGCCACATCAAGTTTTTAATGCTGATGAGAAGTGTTTTTTGGGAAAAAATGCCAACACGAACTTATATCAGTCAGCAAGAGAAGAGTGCACCAGGCTTCAAGACAGCAAAGGATCGCTTCACCTTGCCCCTTTGCTGTAATGCATCAAGTGATTTCAAGTGTAAGCCCATGGTTATTTACTGCTCTAAGAATCCTCATGCTTTGAAAGGTGTAAATAAAAACACCTTACCAGTAATTTGGAGGTCAAACCAGTCAGCATGGATGACAGAGGAAATATTTATTGACTGGTTCAAGCATCATTTTATTCCTCATGTCAGGTTGTACCTGCACAGCAAGAACCTTGCATTCAAGGCTCTCCTCATTCTTGATAATTCCCGTACTTATCCACAAGCTTTGCTGGATGTGACCCCACAGGTAAAAGCTGTATTTTTACCTCCAAATACAACATCTCTAATACAACCACTGGATTGAGGAGTTATCAAGTCATTCAAGTGTAACTACACAAAAAAGTTGTGAAAAAAACTAGTTGCATCAATGGACTCTGATTCCAACTTGGCAGTACCAAGCTTCTGGAATAAATTTAACATTGCAGATGCTATCAGCTATGCTAGAAGTGCATGGAATGAAGTGCCCCAATCAACATTAAATGCAGGCTGGGGAAAGTTATGACCTTCTGTGGTTAATTCTTTCACTGGTTTTTCCTTGCTTGAGAGTCAGGTTCAGGAAATTGTTCAGCTGGCAAGGAGATTACCAGGTGATGGTTTTGAAGATATGAATGAAGATGTGAATGAGATCTTAGAATATGATGATGATGATGATGAAGACAGGAGTCCCGAGGAAATGTTGGCAGAGCTCGATGCACAGATACAAGAGAGGGAGAGAACAGAAGATGAAGAAGAACCTGAAGAAAAACAGTTAATATTGCAGCAGCTACGTGAGCAGTTCCATGCTGCTGCTAAACTAGCAGACTTTTTCACTGAAGAGGACCCTGGCAAATCTAGAAGCAGTGTTTTGAAACGGGGTCTAGACCAGCTGATGATGCCTTACCGTCAGCTGTATAAGGTATTGCAGGGTAAAAGAGCCCAGGGATCCATTAGAGAATTTATGCACACTCAAATACAACCATCGACTTCAGTACCAGAACCTCTACCATCCACTTCTGTCGACAACCAACAACCATCCACCTCAGCCCAGTAGGGCCACAAAATTCATATCCACTCTCTCCACAATCATCCACCCACAATTTAAGGTAAGAAATACTAGTATTTCTATTGCATTTGTAGTCTTAAGCAGTAATATATCATGACAATGAACTACAATTACATATTCACTTTTATTTTTGTAAGATCTGTTTGGTCTAAAAAAAGTTGTTTGGCTTTTTGGGGGCTCCTAGGATTGTAACCCTATTTTTTCCATAAGTTCTTCAGTTCATCTAACCCGATTTTACCTAACACAGCATTTTCAGGAACGTATCTACCATGCTAAATGACAGTTTACTGTGTATAGAAAGGTGCTTGTTATACAGAGCATTTCAGGCAAATTAGGTCAGTTTTGTCCCAGGATGTGACCCACACCAGTCGACTAACTCCCAGGTGCCCATTTTACTGATGGGTGAACATACACAACCAGTGTAAAGAAACACGCCCAATGTTGCTACCCTCGCTGGGAATTGAACCCAGACCCTCGTTGCTAGCTGTAGTAGATAGTCAGGCATAAATAATATGGGTGAGGTAATGACAGTAGCACAAAGTAAGTAGTGCTGTTTGAGGTACATATTAACAAAGGATACCTACTGATTCAGAGACCTTTGCTTTGTGCTGGATGTGGGTGTTGAATTTAAAGTTGCTTTCAAGGCACAGTCTTCGAATTTTCCCTAGGTTTGTCTTACAATGGGAGAACTATTAATCATTATATTTAGTCAGACATTCGTAGCTCTGTTCCCAAACATCTCGAGGGTCATGGAAAATTAATTTTGGGTGTGATTTATAGCTCCCCTAACCTTGACAGGGAGTGCAGTAAGCTGCTATGAGATGAAATTCAAAAGGCATTTAGATATGAAAATGTTGTGTTAATAGAATTTAACTTCAGACAAATTGATTGGAACAATGTGACAGGAAATCTTGAGTGTAGTGACTTTCTTGATGCGATTCAGGATTGCTTTTTAAAACAGTTTGTGACAGATTTATGGGCTTCCTGGGTGAATATGGCAGCAGCGTAGATCACATTGCACAGTACACTCCTTTGTGAAGTGGCAACTTTCATGCAGTGTTAGGCTGGTCATTCCATTAAGGTTAAACAGGATTTTTTTTGTTGGGTAGTCACTGTGATGTTGCAATTGTATTTGTAACAGAATGGAATCTTCAAAGAAAGGACAATGCATGTATGAAATGGCTAGACTCCTAAAAAACTTCAGCAAACATTTGATGACGAATCAGTGGGTCACACACCGTTTTTAATGGTTTTCTCGATTTAAAGCATGACAAACATGTAGGAATTTCTTATACATCTTGTTGAAGCATTTTGACTGAAAATTTAAACCTGAGGCAAGAGGCTGACTTAAGACCAGAAGGACCATTGTTTTCAGGTGCCAAAAACATGGTGGTTGTTTTTGACAACCTTTTTCTCTTCCCAAAAAATAAAACTGGCACTCAAGGGGCGATGTTTTAATGATGTGGAGGAGATTCAAGCAGAATCACAGGCTGTGCTAGATGCCGTTAGGAAGGAAGAGTTCTAAAAATGTTTCGTGAAATGGCAGACACACTGGGATCAGTATATAGCCTTTGGGCCACCCTATCTTGGTAGGTGACTGCCAGTGTATAAGCTGAGGTGATTTTTTAAAAAGTTTTGAAGTGGTTGGCAAATAGGGAACCTTTGGAATCTGTAGATTTTCAGATTTTGGGCCTGTCATAGTCACTGAGATTTTACTTACACTGAGTTGAACACATGGGACATTAAACAATAGTTATTTCTTGTATTATTCTTGCATTATTCTATGAGTTCTGTTGCAGCTCTCCAGAAAGTTTCAGTTGGGTTTATAGTTGTACTGATTGCCCTGGCTGATTCATTATCTTTGTAACTTGCCTGAATCCCTTCATAAATGTTACTCTACTCTCACTCCAACAGCATGTCAAGTATTAAAAATTATTTGTCTCCATTCACTCCTATAAAATACGCTCACGCACGCTTGCTGGAAGTCCAAGCCCCTCGCACACAAAAACTCCTTTACCCCTCCCTCCAAATCCATCCTAGGCTGACCCCTACCCCGCCTTCCTTCCACTACAGATTTATACTCTCGAAGTCATTCTGTTTGTTCCATTCTCTCTACACGTCCAAACCACCTCAACAACACCTCCTCAGCCCTCTGGATAATAGTTTTGGTAATTCCACACCTTCTCCTAATTTCCAAACTACGAATTCTCTGCATTATATTCATGCCACACATTGCCCTTAGACATGACATCTCCACTGCCTTCAGCCAACTCCTCGTTGCAACATTCATCACCCATATTTCACACCCATATAAGAGTGTTGGCACAACTATACTCTCATACATTCCCCTCTTTGCTTCCACAAACAAAGTTCTTTGTCTCCACAGACTCCTAAGTGCACCACTCACCCTTTTCCTCTCATCAATTCAATGATTCACCTCATCTTTCATAGACCCATCTACTGACACGTTCACTCCTAAATATCTGAATACATTCACCTCCTCCATACTCTCTCCCTCCAATCTGATATCCAATCTTTCATCACCTAATCTTTTTGTTATCCTCATAACCTTACTCTTTCCTGTATTCACTTTTAACTTTCTTCTTTTATATACCCTACCAAATTCATCCACCAACCTCTGCAACTTCTCTTCAGAATCTCCCAAAAGCACAGTGTCATCAGCAAAGAGCAACTGCGACAACTCCCACTTTGTGTTTGATTCTTTATCTTTTAACTCCACACCTTTTGCCAAGACCCTCACATTCACTTCTCTTAAAACCCCATCTATAAATATATTGAATAACCACTGTGACACCACACATCCCTGTCTAAGGCCTACTTTTACTGGGAAATAATCTCGCTCTCTCCTACATACACTAACTTGAGCCTCACTATCCTCATAAAAACTCTTCACTGCTTTCAGTAACCTACCTCCTATACCATACACCTGCAACATCTGCTACATTGCCCCCCCTATTCACCTTATCATATGGCTTTTCCAAATCCATAAATGCCACAAAAACCTCTTTACCCTTATCTAAATACTATCTGCCACATTGCCCCCCTATTCACCTTATCATATGGCTTTTCCAAATCCATAAATGCCACAAAAACCTCTTTACCCTTATCTAAATACTGTTCACCTATATGTTTCACTGTAAACACTTGGTCTACACACCCCCTACCTTTTCAAAAGCCTCAATGTTCATCTGCTATCCTACTCTCTGTCTTACTCTTAATTCTTTCCATAATAACTCTACCATACCAGGTATACTCAACAGACTTATTCCCCTATAATTATTGCACTCTCTTTTATCCCCTTTGCCTTTATACAAAGGAGCTATACATGCTCTCTGCCAATCCCTAGGTACCTTACCCTCTTCCATACATTTATTAAATAACAGCACCAACCACTCCACAACTATATCCCCAACACAAGCAACCACTTGTCAGTTTTCTTCATCGTAAGGAAACAACAGATATGGAATGCAGATATGAAGAATTCGTTCCCAGATATTGCAGCGTGTTGCTTCTCATAAGAGTGTAGCAACAGTAGAAAGGGTCAAGTCATGCACAGCACAATTAACCAAACTTCAACTGAAAATAGCTTTACCTCCACTAAAAAACTGTTCCACCACCAGAGGCAAATTCTCCACCGCTAACAATTATGCATCACGCGGATCACAAATCCACTCAAATATATCAATCTATTCACAATTTGTCTCTTTAATGTTTCATCCTGCCACTGTAACACCTGGGCAGTGTTGCAGCAGCAGGAAATCAAAATGCTGGTCAGTCACCTCAATATTTTATGAAACTTACCACTTATCGTATTTTTCATCTACATAATACCATATAAACGAATGAAAATCAATATACTCACGATGTCATGGTAGACCGAGGGATGATGCTTTGGTAATTCACGCTTAAACACTCGCATGTGTTCTTTAGATGTCTTATTTTTACCAGTTTTGCAATTATTTGTTGAGGTCTTGATTACACCATGCAGTTTAGACAGCCATTATCTGTTAAATTTTAAGTTCATCAGATAAATATTTTTTGTAGTACATACTTAATATTGCATAATAAAGTATAAAAGTTGTAAATGAATCAATATAAGGAAATTTTTGTACATACATATTTTTTAGAAATGGCTAAAGACAAGAATTACTGTACCTAAACAATCAAATTTGAACATATCTGATTTCCATAAATTCAAGGTACTGTTATAATTTTTGGATTATATTATACATGTATATACAATGTAATTACTATACAAACAAACGTGACTACAGTGGAACCTCAAATATCGAACTTTCTTCGTTTCAGATGGCTGCTCGAGTGCCATTACTGAACAAATTTATTCCCATCAGGAATAATGTTAATTAGATTAGTTCATTTCAGACCCTCAAAAATACACTTATAAAAGCACTTACAAAAATACAATTACACTTACATAATTGGTTGAGTTGGGAGCAGTTCTATATTTGAGGTTCCCCTGTACAATATAACTTTAGTTTTTAAAGGGATGGACAGGTAATACAGCGGAAGGCCTCGGTCAAATAATGAGCAAAAGCTCCAGCTGCGGGTCATCATAAAACACTTGTCCTGTTTCCTGACGGCCCGGTGGCCTGGTGGCTAAAACTCCCGCTTCACACACGGAGGGCCCGGGTTCGATTCCCGGCGGGTGGAAACATTTCGACACGTTTCCTTACACCTGTTGTCCTGTTCACCTAGCAGCAAATAGGTACCTGGGTGTTAGTCGACTGGTGTGGGTCGCATCCTGGGGGACAAGATTAAGGGCCCCAATGGAAATAAGTTAGACAGTCCTCGATGACGCACTGACTTTCTTGGGTTATCCTGGGTGGCTAACCCTCCGGGGTTAAAAATCCGAACGAAATCTTATCTTATCTTATCTTATCTAACCTAACCCAAACATGTGTGATGCTGCAAATTGTGTAAATGATAGATAATAAATTATCTATTTAAATAATACAACATTACATTTTTTAAACATGTACATGCAATTACAAATGGTCATATTATTTATCGATACTTGAGAAGGTAACCTATACATTATTGTACCAACAAGCGTGTAAGATATGTTTATGAAATTTTAATGAGGATGTGTTTCACCTACCAGGGGCTTTATTATAAGCCCAGTTTCCTTAATGTTTCATGTGTGTCACAGTTATACAATGGTTATGTAATTGTTGGAAAAGGCCATGTATGTACATTTCATTGGTTTACAAATAGTGTAACCTACACCCAGTGGCAGACCTACATTTTTGGGGCCCTGAGGCTTGAACTGTAAGACCCAAAATTTAATAATAATAATAATATCTTTATTTCTACAAGTACATGTACAAGGTATACAAACCTAGCTGACGCCAATGACATACTACTGTATAGAATGCTCCTTGTTAAACCATACCCCGGCCGGGATTGAACCCGCGGTCAGAGAGTCTCAAAACTCCAGCCCATCGAGTTAGCCACTAGACCAGTGCCTGTGCTAACCTTCCTATGGTGTAGAAATATACCTAGTTGGACGAATCTTATTGTGGCTGGCTGGTCTAGTGGCTAACATGACAGGCTGGAGTTTTGAGACTCTCTGACCGCGGGTTCAATCCTGGCCGGGGTATGGTTTGTTTGCAATCGTGTCATTACAATTTCATGAGTCATGCTCCTTGTTATGAAGAGCATTTCATGCAAATTAGGACAATTTTGTCCCAGGATGGAACCCACACCAGTCGACTAATGCCCAAGTACCCATTTTATTGATGGGTGAACAGGAACAGCAGATGTCTTATGGAAACATCCTAATGTTTTCCAGCCGTACCAGGGATCGATCCCTGGACCTCAGTGTGTGAGCAGAATGTGCTAACAACTCAAGTCACAATGGGAGTGAGGCATGAGGTTTCAATGCCACAATAAGGAGGCTTGAGGCAGCGAGGTCATATTTAAGAGCAATTTCTCGTGTAAATATTACGCAGAATTAGGAGCAGAAATTAAAGTGATATGGTGTCACCAAGGGTTAGTTAGTTAGTTAGTTTAATATGTTTATTATGCACCCCATACCCATCCTGTGGGCGGTAGTCAAAAGATTACAGAGGTACATGATTGGTCCAGGGACTGGACTCCAAAGTTTTGATAGCTGAACAAGTTACAAATGTAATGAACTAGATCTGGTCACAATCGTGACCAAGTACAAATGTAATGAGCTCCAGGTACAGCCGGTCACACTCATGACTAATTAATTACAAAGGTAATGAACTAGATTTGGTTACAATAATGAGAACTGACAAAGGTAATGAGCTCCAGGTAGAGCTGGTGACAATCGTGAACACATGATTACAATCATGAACAATTTTCAGAGTAATGATCAGTTAACAAACATTGTGGAGAATTAATCCATTGCCAACAGACATTGCTAGGTGCCTGTCCCATCTCGGCAGGACCAAGGGTATTAACTCATTTCTGTTGAGGAGGGACTGTTAGGTTATATGAGCATGTAGTTTGGTAGGAGGGTTAGGATTATTATAATCAAGGGGGAAGCGCTAAACCCGTAGGATTATATATCGCCTGTGGGGGGGAATGTGGAAGGTATTCAGGCTTATTTCAGGGAATAGGAGAATGGATCCAATTCCCAAGAACAAGAGCCCCTCACCAGCATCAAAAAACCTTCCTTGAGGGAAGGAGGGTTAAGCTAACTTTCAATGGGCTTGCTATTAGAGTTTAGCAAAGTAACTGAAGAAGACAGAGATAGAACTAAGCCATGCATAGGCGTGGACTAGCTTTTTTGGAGGGATTCAAGGAAACTGGTTAACTAGGCTTATTTTGAAGGTGGAAAGAGCAATGCCTGCACTCTGAAGGAGGGAATGGGTATACTGTAGTTGGAGGGAAATCTGTATACAGTATATAACTGACGAGGAAAAAAAGTGGGCAGTGCAGACATCCATGAAGGCAAAAATGGGAAGGTACTGAGTACTGTATAATAGCAATAGTGGAATAACAAGTCAAAGTCAGGTGCTATATTGATATAATATCTAGTCTCATGAGTACTTTATAAGCCTACTACCAATTCTTGTCATGGGTATGAAGCATGAGATTATTATTCTTATTATTTTCACAGGGGAGAATAAACCCATACCTGGAGGTTACCTGGAGAGAGTTCCGGGGGTCAACGCCCCCATGGCCCGGTCTGTGACCAGGCCTCATGGTGGACCAGAGCCTGATCTACCAGGCTGTTACTGCCGGCTGCATGCAATCCAACGTACGAGCCACAGCCCAGCTGGTCAGGTACCGACTTTAGATGCTTGTCCAGTGCCTGCTTGAAGACAGCCAGGGGTCTATTGGTAATCCCCCTTAGGGGATTTTCCAGGTGTATATAATCATGTATCTCTCCCGCCCGCGTTCCAGGGAGTACAGGGTCAGGAACTTCATGTGCTCCCAGTAATTGAGGTGTTTTATCTCCGTTATGCGCGCCGTGAAGGCTCTCTCTACATTTTCTAGGTCAGCAATGTCGCCTGCCTTGAAAGGTGCTGTTAGTGTGCACCAATATTCCAGCTTGGAGTAATGAGAAGCATATAAATTCGTACCATGACTCGTTGTTGCCTCCCTGTCAGATATTCTCTGATCCACTGCAGTGCCCTTCCCGTTTTACGTGCCTGATCCTCTAGTTTCTGCACTAGTCGCTTGTGAGGAACTGTGTCGAAGGCCTTCTTGCAGTCCAAGAAAATGCAATCAACCCACCTCTCTCTCTCTCTCTCTCTCTCTCTCTCTCTCTCTCTCTCTCTCTCGTGTCACACTTCTGTAACTTTGTCATAGAACTCCAGAAGGTTTGTGACACAGGATTTGCCTTCCATGAAACTGTGCTGCTATGTCATTTTTGTACTGTTGCTGGGCCTCCCTCCTTATCTGTGCATATTCATTTCTGGCTCTTCGACTGATCTCCTTGTTCTCCTGGGTCTTTTGCCTTCTATACCTCTTCCATTCTCTAATGCACTTAGTTTTTGCCTCCCTGCACCTTCCGGTAACCTAAGGACTCACTTTGGTCTTCCCATTGTTTCTGTTGCCCTTGGGAACAAACCTTTCCTCTGCCTCCTTGCATTTTGTTGTTACATATTCCATCATTTCATTTGCTGACTTTCCTACCATTTCTCTGTCCCACTGCACCTCCCACAGGAAGTTCCTCATACCTGTGTAGTTCCCCCTTTTATAGTTTGGCTTTTCCCATTCGACTCCTGTTACCCTTTCCACCTGTAACTCTACTATGTCATCAAAACTCAGGACTACGTGGTCACTAGCTCCGAGGGGCCTCTCGTATGTAATGTCATCAATGTCTGAGCTACTCAGGGTGAACACAAGGTCCAGTCTTGCTGGTTCATCCTCCCCTCTCTCTCTGGTAGTGTCCCTGATGTGTTGATGCATGAGGTTTTCCAGTATCACATCCATCATCTTGGCTCTCCATGTTTCGGGGCCCCC
>NC_069469.1:2219191-2237920 GCF_026875155.1 Cherax quadricarinatus
CTCAGCATTTCAGGCAAATTAGGTCAGTGTCCCAGGATGCGACCCACACCAGTCAATTAACACCCAGGTGGAAAGAAACACGCCCAATGTTTCTACTCTCGCTGGGAATCGAACCCAGGCCCCTGCCGTGTGAAGCGAGAGCGTTAGCCACCAGGTCACCAGAGCCCTACAGTGGCTCTGGTGAGTGGCTATGTATGTTAGAGATAATTTAAATTGTTGTGTTAGACAAGATATAAGATTGGAAACATCAGACACAGAATCTGTTTGGCTACAGTTTCTCGAGGATCATGAAAAGTTAATTTTGGGTGTGATTTATAGGCCCCCAAACCTTGATAGAGTGCAGTAAGCTGCTATGGGGCGAAATTCATAAGGCATCTAGATATGAAAATGTTGTGCTAATGGGAAATTTTAACTTTAGACAAATTGATTGGAACAATGTGAGAGTCTAGTGACTTTCTTAATACAGTTCAGGATTGCTTTTTAAAATAGTTTGTGACAGAACCAACTAGAGGAAACAACCTTCTTGACTTGGTTCTTCCCAACAAAGAATCACTAATTAATAATCTTGAAGTTAATGATGAGCTTGGGGAAAGCGATCACAAATCACCAAATCACCTTTTACGTGCATAGCATTTTTGCATAGGGAGAGATGAACACGGGGAATATCGAAGAGTGATCTGTGTCTCGTATTATGGTTGTGTTCTGTTATAGTTATCAAGGAGGAGTTTGAGAGGAGGGTTTACATTAGCGTATAGTGTTCTGTGTATGTGGTAGGCACAATAATAAGTGTGGATGTTTTGTATATTTACTAGGTTAAGACTTGAAAGGGTGGAGTGTGTTGTCTAATGCAGGAGTTAGTAATCTATCGCTTTTTGCTGGCTTATTAAAGGCTTAAGGTGATTTACTGTGGTTGAGCCCCATGCACAAATACCATAGGTGAGGTAAGGATAAATGAGAGTGGTACAAAGCTAGAAGAGCTGACTGGGGTACAAAGGGTACATGGGGTACATAGTTATGTATGCACTGTATTGTTTAAGCAGGTATTTTTTTTAACTATCACAAAGGGGCTACAGTTTAAAATACACTAAGTATTAAAACATGACTGAGATTTGTAGTAATTTTGTAAATTGAAATTAAACACTAACTTGACTAAAAATCCTGAAATTAACAAAAAAGCAAAACATTTTTCAAGAGTAGGAAATGTAGTTGGGATTTCCCAGTATATCATTTTATATTAGAGACTGGAGTGAGAAATTGTATATAGTATAACAATTACATTCATGGGGGAGGCATTTAACCATCCATGGGTTGTCATACAGCACCTGGAGAAGTGGTTAGTACATTCCTGGGGGAGAAGAGCTTAACCCAACGAAGTCATACAGTGTCTGGAGGAATGGGAAGCAATCTGATTCTATATTGTACAAGTCCAACTCCTTGGGTCCAGAGCCCTCACAGGCATCAAAGAAAAATTTTGCTAGATATCTCAGTCAAAATTGTTAACACTACACCAAAATCGACTAGGTTAATGCTTCCTTCATTCATCATAATTTTCCAAATTTTCCCCTCTCATACATATTTGAATTTTTTCAATTATTAAAGAATTTGTAATCTTCGTTATAATAAAATTGCTTTTCTTCACATCTCTTCCCAACCATTATGTTACCAAGACATCTTTCCCAACCATTATGTTCTCACGACATCCTTTCCCAACCATTATGTTCTTAAGGCAACTTTCCCAACCCATTATGTTCACAAAGACAGTCGCGTCTTCCCATACCATTATGTTCTCAAGACATCTTTTCCCAACCATTATGTTCTCAAAGACTCTTTCCCAAACCATTATGTTCTCAAGACATCTTTCCAACTGTTGAGATACTGGTTCCTGTGGGGAGCAGCAGAAGGATAATATGCTCCACCTCTCGTGGCCCTTAACAACAACAACAGTTTGGGTGTGTGTCTTGGGCCCCACACATGGTGTGTGATTCTCTCTACTATATCCATTTTTCAGTGATGCAGATTTACATGGTGAGTTTAAATATGGGCCTGTAGTTATAAATTTTCTCTTGACTTATGCAAGACATCTCATCCTGTAGAAGCCGTTATTAGATGTACTAGTCATTTTATTTTGTTGTTGCAGAAGTATATGGAAGATTCTATGTTCAATAAAGCTAGAGATAAGGCCTGTGTTTCTATCACAACAATTATTGAACATAGAATCCTGGGTACCTGGTGGTGATCCTGCGCTGACTACATCACAACTGGAGCGTTTATGAATCCTTGAGAGGCTAGACTGTGACCCCAGCTTATTCAAGGCCTGCTCAGGGAATGGATGCATGGTTTATGACTTTCGTAATTCTGGGTGCCCTTCCTACTAATGAAGATCTAGATAACTATGTGCTCATCAATTTTGTGTCCCCTAAGATATACGAGGCTATTTCTGAGTGTAATACCTACGAAGATGCTATTAAAAACCCTCAAGTCTCAGTATTATTAAACTTTACAAATGAAATCGTTGCACGCTATCGCCTTGCAACGCGCCGCCAAGCAGATTGATGAATCTTAGGGTATACTTTCATGCACTGAAAATTTTAGGTAGGACTGTCAACTTCCAAGCAGTGACAGCTTGCTCAGTATTGTGAAAGAGTCATCAGGGATGCTTTTTTCTGTGGCTGCAATCACAATTATAAGGCAGCGTTTATTGGAGAATAAAATTCGACTTTGCGTGCTTTGGAACAGGCAAGAGCTCTAGATTCAGCCAAAGATTTCTCGATGTTTACAGTACTCTCAGCCTTCTCGAGTGGTAAGTGCTGCTATTCCTGACCTAGCTCTTGCAATGAAGTTACTGTGGAACCTGGCCTCAGTGACAGCAGCAGCAGGTACGGTGTGTTTCTTTTGTGGTTTTTCAAGACATCACGTCCAAAGTGTCCTGCTCGTGAGCAATGTTGCCATAAATGCCACAAGAAAGGTCACTTTGCTAAAGTATGTCGTGCTAAGCATCAACATGAGCTAGTGCCTCCACACATTCAGTGATCATGCGACTCTAGAACAGTGACTTCTGCGGCTACTCCAAATTCACTGTCAAAGGCAGTTGTGAAAGTATTCCATTCAAAAGAACAGAAGTAGTGGTCTTATTGATAGTGCCAGCTCAGAGAGTTTCATCTACCTTGACTTTAGTTTAAACGCTCTCCTTGACTCTACGTCATCATCAGGTACCGGTTCCATGGATCAACATCACTCTCTATCAGTCCTTAGGGTTTTGGAAGGTAAATCTCAGAGTTAAATGGAAGGATTTTCATGATTGTACATGTAGCTATTCTGCACAAACGTGCCTGATTGTTATTCTGGTCAGACTTTCAGAAGGCTGCATGGATTAGTGTCACCTTAACTAGAGAGGTGAACTGCATCACTGTGTTTGTCTGTGGCTTAGCACTTTAAGGGTGACCCACCAAAGCTGTTTGCAAATCTTACCGCGGATTGCCATCTATATCAGCTAAGTCACGCCGCTATTCTTATGAGGATCGGATGTTCATTGAGAAAGAAACTCAGAGGCTGCTGAAGGAGGGTATTAGAGAACCGAGTGATTCCTTGGCGTGCACAGGTTGTTGTTGTTTAAGAAGATGGTTATAGAAACGGAGACTGGCTATCGTTACTCTGAGACAATCAACAATTTAACTTCTTGATGGGTACCCTCTACCGCGAATTGGACGATACAGTGAACAAAATGCTCAGTACTATGTGTTTGCACAATTGATCTACATGAGGCTATCATCAATTCCTTTAAAGGTATGAAGTAACCATTACACAGCGTTTTCAGGTATGATGGCTGTTATCAGTTTACCAGAGTCCCTTTTGGAGTCACCAATGGGGGTTAGCCTGCTTCCAACGAATTATGGAATTCACTCATTCAGGAAGAGCAAACTATGGGAACTTACGCGTATTTAGATAAGTGTTACCATTTTGTGGCAAGGACCCAGGAGGAACTTGATGCAAACCCTTGATAAGTTTTGGAAGCGGCCCAAGAAGAAAAATATCAGTTAACAATGAGGAAACGTGGCACTTTTTCAACTAAAGGCTTAGCATCCTTGGGTTATGTAGTGGAAGGTGGTGCAATATTTCCTCAGACCTGGAACGACTACGACCTTCTACGGGAACTTCCAATGCTCAAGACAAAAAGTCACTCCGAAGAACTCTTGGTTCTTTGCTTATATCACAATGGATCTACAATATTCAAGTAAAGTCCGCCCATTGAGTGCTTCCACATTTCCTGCTGTGACAAAGGAAGCAGAAGCCGTTTCCATACTCCAAACAGGACATGAAAACTCAGTTGATTCAGCCATTGATGAGTCCCTACATTCTGAAGTGGAAACGGATGCATCTGACATTGCCATTGCTGCAGTCTTATCTCAGGGCAGGACGGACCAGTAGCCTCTTTTCGAGAACTTTTCAAGGATCAGAGAAATAAGTTATGCTGCTGTTAGAAAGGAGCCCAGGCCATAATAGAAGCAGTTCGCCACTGGAGGCATTTTTTAACTGGTAGACATTTCACCATAAGGACTGGTCCAACGGAGTCGTGATGTATATGTTCGACAAGAAGCACAAAAGTAGGGATAAAGAATGACTGATTTTACGCTGGAGGATGGAACTATCGTGTTATGACTTTGATATGCTGTACCGAAGGGTCAGAGAACATCTCACCTGTTGCTTTCTTAGGTCCCATGTGGAGCAGGCATGTCATGATTTGCTATCATCTCAGCTCTCAACATGGTTTGTGTCACCCGGAGTTACACGCCTGTACATTTTGTCAAATCAAAGAAACATGCCCTATCAGGTGGAAGATGTGCGACAAGTGATCGAGCATGCGAGTATGTGCAGGAGTGCAAGCCAAACTTTCATCAGCCAGAGAAGACTCATTCATAAAATACAAACCAGGCTTTCGAAAGATTGAATATAGATTTCAAAGGACCTCTACAAGCACCCAATTCAGAATAGGTATTCCGTAACATAGTAGATGAATATTCAAGGTTTTCCCTGTGTATTCCTGGGCAAATATGGCTGCTTCAGAACTGTTATTAGTTGTCTTATCACAGTCTGTTCTCTATTTTTGGTATGCCAGCTTTTATCCCTTCAGACTGGGGATCCTCGTTCATGGTGTTAAAGAACTTCAGGAGTTTTTGGACTAGCAAAGGTTATTGCCTTGCGCAGAACAACAAGCTACAAACCCTCAAGGCAATGGTCAAGTGGAGAACTGGTTCAATGGTACTATATGGAAGGCAGTTACAATGGACATTGAAGTCGCGCAATCTACCTATTCAAACTGGCAAAACTGTTCCACCTGATGTCTTCGCTTATTAGATCATGCTGTGCACAGTACTAATGCAACCCTCTTGAAGACGCCTCATCTATTCACGTCGTTCCTCTACGGGAGCCTCCGTGCCACTTGGGTTATGTCTCCTGACCCGTCTCCTGAAGAGTCACCGTAGGAAGGAACAAGACGGAATCCTGTAGTGGAAGAAGAAGAGGTAGTGTCTGCAAGCTAATCCACTTTACGCCCACATTCGCTGCCAAATGGTGATGTGACTACAGGATGACAAGACTTTTAGCACCAGTTGAAATCCAATTAGTGTGGAATCTCAAGATACACCAATAGATGTGAAAGATGCTTCGTTTCTCCTGGAAAGCCCCCTTGAGTCTACCCTATGGAAATAGAGGATTTTCTGCCTCAGCAGATTTATCAAACCCCGCTGGAAATTAGCGAACCTGGTTGAAGAGTCAAGGGCTTCTGAAGGCGGGACATGTACGTCGCCACCTAACAGTTTGGGAGATTACTGTCTCTGTATTTTAAAAGGGGAGATTGTAGTGATACTGGTCCTGTGGGGAGCAGCAGCAGGATAATACTTGCACACCTTCGTGGCCTTAACAAAAACAACAGTTTGGTGTGTGTCATGGGCCCCAACACATGGTGTGTGATTCTCTCCTACTATATCCATTTATCAGTGATGCAGATTACATGGTGAGTTTAAATATGTGGCCTGTAGTTATAACTTTTCTCTTGACATATGCAAGACATCACCATCCCTGTAGAAGCCGTTATTAGATGTACTAGTCATTATATTTTGTTGTTGCAGAAGTACTATGAAGATTCTATGTTCAATAAAGCCTAGAGATAAGGCCTATGTTTCTATCACAACACCAACCATTATGTTCTCAAGACATCTTTCCCAACCATTATGTTCTCAAGACATCTTTCCCAACCATTATGTTCCCAAGACATCTTTCCCAACCATTATGTTCCCAAGACATCTTTCCCAACCATTATGTTCTCAAGACATCTTTCCCAATCATTATGTTCTCAAGACATCTTTCCCAACCATTATGTTCCCAAGACATCTTTCCCAATCAATGTATGTTCTCAAGACATTATTCCCAATCGCTGTATGTTAATTAAACAAACAAAAAATATATCTTGCTTTATTATTCCAAATTTTATATCATTAAGCATCATGCTGTAATTAACTTAACATTCTTATTAATATTAATAAATGGAATGTGTCTTACTAATAATGCAGACATCATGATTAATTTATTAATTTATTATATGAATTGCACTGGGATCAGAAAAATTGAATGAATTTTTTCAAACATGAAACATTATTCTCAAAAACAAAGAAAATCATAGTAAATAGTACTGTAATTTTTAAGATTTGCAGTATTTAAAATGCAAAACTCAACTGATTACATAATGAAAATATTCTGTAATTTGAAAGGCAGGTAATATTTCAATTACAAAAATTTGAAAGGTATGAAATATTTCAAATATGAAAATACAGTATAACAAACATATATTTAGCTACAGTACTTGTATTAGGAAGCTGAATCCACAAAAAAGTACCCCCTTCAGGGATAACCAATAATAAACTATTGTATGTGTAAAGTGTATACTACTACACTTTACACATACAATAGTTTATGGATATGCTTTATAAACAACCTTCTTAAATATTTGAAATTAAATTTTACTCATCACAATAATTAAATAGGATTTATGGAAGGTTAATGTAATGATTAAAACATCTGAACTCACATTTAACCTGAGTTGACGAATTCATTCCTTTAATTTTCAGTCAATAATAAGGTTTTGAAAATATTTAAGTAGGGATTCACCAGATTGATTACAGTTTCCACGCACTCCCTGGATGACTGCTACTTCTTCCTTAAGTTTTACAAGAAGCTCAATTCTCTTCTCGAAGTTATGTCGTTTCTGCATCTTCTCAGACTCAATCATTAGGTCAATGTATTCCTTTGTTGACAATGGATTGGGTTTGAGGGCAATTTCCTCTAATCGTTCTACATGACTCTGGGCTTCCTTTATCATGTCAATAAGGATCTGTGCATGTTGATATATTCATGTACTATTTGCTTTGATGGACTTCTTGTCAAGTTTTCATGTGGATGCTTTCTCATAGCGGTCCAAAAGTTCTGCACTGTGCGAGTTTCCTTTATCCAAGTGTGTTCATACCTGAAACCCCATGTTCTTATGAATGTACCAATATCACTTCTTGGACAACTCTTCAATAGTTATTGTCAGCCCAGCAACCAGCTTGTTAGCATTCTATCAGGAATTATAACATGGATAATGGCAAGTCATGTTTCATTTTATACAAATTAGTCAAATTTTCCCTGGCTTTCAAGTCATTTTTGGTTGATTTAGGAAACTTCAACTTCTTACCTGATAATTTGAACTCCCTTTCTTATTCATTCCTTCAGACGGGCCAAATATCTCCTCTCTTGATTCAAGTTTGGAAAGCTTTCCCAAACCTAAAATGAATTTGGTTCTGTAAGACAATTACTACTACTGTAGGCGATTCGTTCTCAAGCACCTGTTTGGTAAAGGTGTAAGACTGTGCTGGAGAAGTTTTTCTAACTTTAAAAAGGAATTTGTCTATGCTTTTGTAAACCATCTCCCACAAAACTTACAAATGTATGCTGATCTTCATCATCTGAATCATCCACTACTTCCTCTTCGCCGTGTTTGAGCATAGAGTGCCACTGTTGTTGAACTTGTAAAATCCAGAGTAGTGTACTTCAGCTTCTTTATTAAGTGCATCTAAACAGGGAGGAGGTCGTCTTGCATTCAGCAAATGTAGCCTAATATAAATATTTATCCTTATTATCTTTACCAAACATTGAAGAAAGGCCTTCATAGAATACCTCTGAGTCTGAGTCAATCTTGCTGCGAAAGCAGGAGTACTAAAAACTCCATCAACTGATCAATCCATAATCTTGCTTCAGAACATTTCAAGCTGTTTCATCATATCACGATCACCGCTGATTGCTCTGGGTCTCCAAACTGGAGTATTCAATGGAGCACATATTTTTCTCGATGGGCATTCTGGTAATGTAGAATGCTAAAGCTGTGATCAGGATCTGTTCTGACTCTCTGCCTGGGAGCGCTTAGGGGCATTTTTATCGTCAATAAGAACAGTCATTAAGTCGTCTGTGAAGTCAATCCGATATATTATAGTTCACCATGGCATTGATGAGAGGTGTCTTTCAGTACCTGTGGCAACCACTAAGAGGAATCACCTTTGTTGGCCTATTTGTTTTCTGTCCAAGAGACATCTTCTGCACCTTATCCTTATCATTTTTGTGTTCCACCATTCAATCTCCAGTTTCGTATTTCGAGTCCCTCTTCCAGTTTTTATGTCGTCGGCTGAAAATGTCTTTTGCTTGGTCTTTAGCCGAGTCTTTTCATGATAGTGAGACAGCATATTTGTTCGGTGCACATGTCATTCTCTGGTGAATCTTGGAATTATGCGAATATGAAGAAAAGAAATGGAGCCATCATGGTGTTGACGTATTCTTCATCACTCTTGCAATTACAAAGTTCATCAAAATTAAATTAAAACCATTAAAATATGATTAAATGTTTATGACAATTGATGCTTTTCTGACCCATAGCAGTCTTATTAAATTAAACTCAATCAGGCCCTCAACACTTAATTCTTCATATTGAAAATGTTTTATAAGGATTTTGTGAATTGTACTTATCACATTAGGCAAATGTATTTTGTAAAGAATTACTGATTAAAATTGAACATTGCGTAATGTGAATTCACACTAAGCAAGGAAGGGGAAGAGGGAAGATCTTAATGTGGAGGAAGGGGAGGAGGTTAGGTTTAATGTGGGAGAAGGGGGAGGAGGAAAGCTCTTCATGTGGGCGGAAGGGGGAGGAGGGAAATCTCTTTATGTGGTGAAAAGGGTGGAGGGAATCTCTTAGAGAGGAAGAGTATATTGAGAAAAAGAGGAGAGGGGCCACGATCTGCAGTTAAAAAAATCTGTAGTTGAGCTTTCAGTTCTGGACTGACGTTATGAGAGTATCAAATGATTTTAGATAAGAAAAATTGGATATCATTTAATGTGTGAGGAAGGGGGGTGGAGGGGAATCTCGTAACTGCAGCGTAGGCACGCGAGACTCCAAGCAGACATCAACCAAATCTTTAAAATGGGCCACTCAATAAACAATATGAAGTTCAAAGAGGAGAAATTTCAATACTCAGTATATGGAAAACTTGAAGAAATAAAAAATGTGCCAGACTTTACCACAAATTCTAACCATACAATGGAGCGGATAAGTAATGTGAAGGACCTGGAGTGTAATGTAGAGGATCTCGCTTCAAGACCAAACAATGTATCTACCTATCCGCTTAGGAAAAAATGATAGATAATGAGAGACCTTCAAAACTAGGGACGCCAAGCCCATGATATTCTCTTCAAAAGCTGGTGTTCTCTCGAGGCTGAATATGCTGTACACTAACGGACCCCCTTGAGGCTGGCGGACATTGCAGACCTGGAGAGTGTACAAAGAACTTTCACGGCACAATAAGTACATAAGGGCCACTATATTACTGGGAACGGTTGAAGGTCCTTGATCTGTATTCTCTAAACGCAGGCGAGAGAGATACGTGATAATACATATACACTTGGAAGGTCTGGAGGATTGGTTACCAACCTGCCACGAAAATCACTCCACATGAAAGCAAGACTCGGCAGGAGATGCAACCATTTCCCCAATGGAAAGCAGTGGGGTGCACGAGTACACTGAGAGGACAACCAATATGTGTCTGGGGGCCCAAGATGTTCAAATTGCCTCCAGATACATAAGGGGTGATTACAATAGACCCCTGGCTGTCTTCAAGAGGCACTGGACAGGGCACCTAAAGTCCAGTTACCTGACCCAACCGGGCTGTGGTTCGTACGTCAGCTTGCATGTGGCCAGCAGTAACGCTAGGTGATGAGACCCTGATCCACCTTGAGGCCTGGTTCAGACCGGGTGCTGGGGCGTGAACCCGAAACTCTCTCCAGTAAACTCCAGGGTAATGAGGGAGGAAAAAGGGTGGAGGAAGTCATTAATGTATAAGGGGTGGAGGGTAAGTTATTATGTGGGAGGAGGCGAGGAGGAGGAAGTCTTAATGTGGGAGTAGGGAGAAAGAAGCTCTTAATATGGGAGGTGAGATGGGTATAGGATGGAAGGCTCTTAAGGAGGAGGGAAGCTCATTATATGGGGAGAGGATGGAGTGAGGAGGGTAAAGCCCCCCCCCCCCCGGCGGTCAGGTCTGAGGACCAGGCTCAATGGTGGATTGGGTTGTCAACCAGGCTGTTATGCTGCCACACACTTAGATGCTTACGAACCACAGCCCAGTTGGTCAGGTACTGTCTTTAGGTGCTGTCCAGTGCCTTCTTGAAGAAAGCCAGGGGTCTATTGGTAATCCCCCTTATGTATGCTGGACACCAATGGAACAGTCGGGCCCCCGGATGATACTTATTGTGTTGTCTCTCAGTGTTATCGTGGCGCCCCTACTTTTCAGCGGGGGGGATGTTAAATCTCCTGCTGAGTTCTGTTGCTGTCATTGTGGAATGATTTTCGGTGCATGGTTTGCACCAATCCTCAGGGACCTTCCATGTAGTATATTATCATGTTATATCCTCACCTGCGTTTCGAGGGATTAGAGATCAAGGACTTCATCCGTGCCCAGTATTTAGGGGCCTTATCGTACTTATGTGTGCTGTGAAAGTTCTTTGTACACTCTCCTGGTCTGCCAGTTGTCGCCAGCCTTCAAGGGGGCCGTTAGTGTACTCAGTTATTCCAGCCTCGATCCGAGGGAGAACAAGCGATTTGAAGAAAATTATCCATGGGCATTGGGTCCCTTGTTTTGTAGGTTTTTCATTTTCCACTATCATTTTCCTGCAGATGAGGTAGATACATTGTTGTGGTCTTTGAGGTATACATTCCTCTGACATATTCACTCCCAGATCTTCCACATTACTTTTCCGCTCTTTGATATCGTTTGAATTTGTCGTGACCCGCTGATACATTGTAATTCTTCAGTTTCCCATATCTGAGTAGTGGAATATTCTCCTCGTTGAATTATATTGTTTTGAGTGTGGGATGACCACGGTGTCTTGCTCCCTCTCCATAAAAATGCTGAAGGCACGTGATAGGGGCTTTGCCAATTTCTTGATGAACGCGGAGTTCCATAAGTCTGGGCATGGGGCAGAGTGCATGGCCATGTCATTCAATGCCTCTTCAGCAGTCTAGTGGTGTTAGGATAATATCCGTGATTTTTGAAGATGACCAAATTGTGAGTTTCGTTCGTTAAAGTATTCATTGGTTTTGTCGGACCCTCAGTCTGGGGCAGTGGCTTGCTGAACACTGGTCATATTGGACTCATATGTGTATGTCCCATCCCACACGTAAGCGGATGGGGCCAATAATGGATGTAGTTTTCCCCTTTAGATTTGGCATAGTATTTTTTTTTTTTTTAATTTCTTTTATGCTTTTTGTTTTCCTGTGATTCTTTTTGTTCTCCTGGTAAGATTCCTTCATTTAAAGTTCGATATTTTGCATTTCACTGACTTAGTGTCCATTCATATTCAGGATATACTTAACCCCATCAGCAGCTCTGTGACTCTTCGCTTTCGTCTGTAGAGGGATCATCTCTCTTCTTTCTAATTTACATTTTCTCTCTCTTTTTCTTAATGGATTGGTCTGGCGCAGTATCTCAAGAACAACAGAATTCATTTTTTCTAGGCAACATTTCAGATCCGTGTAGTTTGGATGTGGGGGGAGGGGGAGGTGGAAGCTCTTCCTAATGTGGAGTTTACCTGGAGTTTACCTGGAGAGAGTTCCGAGGGGTCAAGTCCGCGGCCCAGTCTGTGACCAGGCCTCCTGGTGGATCAGACCCTGATCAACCGGGCTGTTTTTCTGGCTGCACGCAAACCAAACGTCGGCCACAGCCGGCTGATCGGAACGATTTAGGTGTTGTCCAGTGCCAGTTGAAGACTGCCAGGGATCTTTGGGTAACCCCCCTATGTGTGTGGACGCATTTGAACGTCTCGGGCCCCTGACACTTTTGTAGGTCTTTTTAACGTGTAGGAACCCCGCTTTTTTTGGGGGGGATGGGCATCGTCCCCAAGTTTTTGTTTTGTGTAGTGATTTCATGTGAAAGTTCGGTATAGTCCCTCTAGGATTTTCCCAGGTGTTATAATCATGTATTTCCCTCCTGCTTCCGGGAATAAGGTTTGGGAAACCCAAAAGGCCCCCCAGTAATTGAGGTGTTTTATCTCCGTTATGCCGCCGTGAAATTTTCTTGTCTTTTTTGGGTCGGCAATTTCACCTCCTTGAAGGTGCTGTTAGTGTGCAGCAATACCCCAGCCTAGATAAAACAGTGACCGAAGGTGTCATCAGGGGTTTGGGCCCTCCTAGTTTTAAAGGTTTTCATTATCCACCCTGTATTTTTCTAGCAGATGGATTGATTAAATGTTATGGCCCTTTGAAGGTGAGACCTCCGACAGATCACCCCCAGGTCTTTGACGTTGGTGTTTGCCTATTTTGGGGCCCAAAATTTTTGTTTTGTACTTGATGAAGATTTAATTTCCTCATGTTTACATTCTGAGAATTAAAATTTTCTATCGTGAACTTATATTTTTTTTCTGCAGCCCACTGAAAGATTTGGTTGATGTCCGCCTGGACCCCTTGCGTGTCTGAATGGAAGACCTGTCATGCAGATTGGGGTCATTGAAAAGGGGAAGACACGGTGCTGTGGCGACATCCTTGTTTGTGGTTTGAGGATGAGGAAACAAGAGGGGGAGCGGTACTGTGCCTTGTGGAACAGAGTTTTCAGTAGCTCCCTCGGACTTTACTTGTTGCGACTACTCTCTGTGTTCGTTGTGGGGAAAAATTATAGACCCATCGCCCGACTTTTCGTTTTTCCTTTGCACGCATTTGTGCGCTATTACCCATGGTCACACTTGTCGAAGTTTTTGCAAAGTCTGTATATATTACATCTGCATTCTTTTGTTTCTAGTGCATTTAGGACCTTGTGTGTATCCAATAGTGAACGGAAGGGGACTGTTCTAAAACCCATGTTCCCCTGGGTTGTGAAACTGAGGGGTTTTGATGGGTGGTGATCTTGCTTCTTAGGACCTTTAAAAGATTTTTATGATATGGGATGTTAGTGCTATTGGCTGTGTTTTTGCTTTTTCTTTACTCCCCCCCTTTGTGGGTGGGGCTTTGTTTTTGTTTTTAGTAATGTGGGAGACCCCCGTGTCCATGCTCCTTTCCCCACAGGATGGAAAAAAGGTCGTGTGGGGGTTCTTGCAGTTTTGATAAACACAGATTTCCCTGAGTCTGGCCTGGGCGAGTGCATGGGCATGTCATTTATCGCCTTTTCGAAGTCTTTTGGCGTCGGATAACATCGGATAGGCTTGGTTAATCAAATTTTTTTGGCTTCTCAAAAAAAAATTCATTTTGATCTTGACTTGTTGGTTAGCGGCTTGCTAAAACTAAAGTCTACTGGGCTTGAGTAGCTCACTCTTTCCTTGCTGTCATTGTGTGGGACCCATCTTGTTTAAGTATGGGCCCAATATGGACGTTGTTCTCGTTTTTTGATTTGGGGGCATGGGGGAAAGAAATATTTTGGGTTTCTTTCGATTCTTTTATGGTTTTAGTTTTTCCCGCGATTCCTGACCCCAAAAGGGTTTTTTGCTTAATTTCCCCGATGTTGCTATTTCTCTGCCCAGTTTTCCCCTACGATTTCAGTATTTTGACCTCTTTTAGCCGCTTTGTTTTTTTTTCCGTCCCCTGTAAGGAGGCCTTTTCTTTCTTTTTTACTCTCCCCTCCTTTTTTTTAAAAAAAAAATTTAAGCCTTGTGCAAACATCGATGCCCCCGATTTAAATTTGTTCTAGGCATAGTTGGGGGGCTGTGTTTCTTTTATATTTTCCCAGTTTATCGGTTAGGAATTGGTATTTACTCAAGATTTATTTTGAAAACATCGTCAAGGTTTAGGGACTGATTACCCCTTCTCCCCCTGTTTTCAAGTTTCTCATATGTATGGATGTGAAACCACGGGGGGCGAATACTGTGGCCATATATACTCAGCCAACTAGAAGTATCATAATACTTGCAAAGAGATAAACATGGGGGAAAATATAAAAGCCAAAATTTAAAACCAAAAACCCACAAAAACCTTCACATTTATAAAAAATTCTACAGGTCCACCCGTCAAAATTAGCCAATTTAGTCAAAACCCAGGAAGTAGGGTAACTGATGCAGCCCTGAACAAAGATCACTTATACTCTCGGTGACTTCAATATAAATTACTGAAGACAGGACCCACCGTTACTGAAATTTCCAAACACAATGAGTAATGTATGTTGTACCAAAGTAAAAAAACCTAAAGTTTCAGAGATAGTGTTTCCCTCTTGACAATCTGGCCCACCATATCCCCCTTTAAAAACAGCTAATTACAGATAATCCCCCGACCCCTACCCCACTTTTCCCCATAACAACTCTTTGGGAAATTTCCCCCAAAACATACAAAGACCTTCAGACTTCACAATGAGGCAGCATTTTAAAAACTTACAACAGCAGTAGCAAACATTGACTGGCACACTGAGCTAGAAATCAATACGATATTGACGAAGTATTAAAATTTTTTAAAAAGACTCAATACCCCTTAACAAGCACGCCCCAAAAAAATAAACAGATGAAAAACTAAGAGATGAACGTCCCTGGTAACACCCCGCATTCTCAAATCCATAAAAACAAAAAAACCCAAAATGAAAAAAAAGTACAGAAGGGTACATAACCAGAGACCAAACAAAACGTTACTCGTCAAACCTAACCCGCCCGATAAGAAGGGCAAAAAAATTTTATTTGAGAACGATTTTCAATTACGAGGGATTAAAAAAGACCTGGGGAAAAAACCCCCTTAGAAATTTGGGAACAAAAAATATCAAAATAGCGAAATAAAAATTTGCAAAATCAGTGAAAAACCCCAAATCCCCCCAACAGAAACAGCAAACAGACTCAAAGATTTTTCTCCCTATAGGCAAAACCTTTTCCCAAAAAACCAAACTCAGATACCCCCCAAATGATACCTCCCCCGGAACTACCCGAACACACTGTTCCCAGTCCGATAACCCATACGAAGTCTCCTTTTATTAAAACACTAAAAAAAAAAGGCAGGAGATTTAAATACCTTACCACCCTTTATATACAAAAAAGTGTCACAAGTGCTTCACCCTCATTTCAAACTTTTTAACAAATCCATTGAATCCTCCACCTTCCCCGTATAAAATAGCAAGGGTTTACCCCCATCCACAAAAGGGGGGAGCCCAAAAAGAGTTGAATAATTTTGGCAATATCAACTTACCCTCTCTCAAAAAATCTTTTGAAAAAAATTAAATTCATAAAAAAGAATCTATCCCCCTTATTCCCAAAACATACTCAACCCCCGCCAAATTTTGGGTTGGCCTAATAAAAAAAAACTAAGATGTTTTTTACACATGCTGAAAATATATAACTGCAATAGAGGAAAAACAAGTCCCCCCTGGGGGATCTTCATTGATTACGTGCTTTTTTATACAGTTGACCCTGACTTGCTCCCCGTTAAAAATTTTCACATTTGGGGATAAGAGGGCACTCCTCAATACTCAAGTATACCTCAGCAACAGAAGCCAATATGTTACGCAAATGGGGCAAACTCTTCTGCACAACCAATTACAGTTGGTGTCCCACAGGGAAGTGTCCTTGGCCTCTTCTCTTTCTCCTTATACATAAATGACCTACCAAATGCTTCTCAATTACTCAAACCACACTATTTGCTGATGACACAACATACGTCTTCTCCCACCCGAGCCCAGTCACGCAAGCCAATACTGTAAATACCGAATTACAGAAAATATCTACCTGGATGAGTACTACAAACTTACACTAAACATTGACAAAACCTACTTCATTCAGTTTGGTAACAGAGCTACAGATGTCCCTCTTAACATAATGATAAACGGATCACCTATCACAAAGCTAACAGAGGGAAAATTCTTAGGAATCCACCTTGATAATAGACTCAAATTTCATACACATATACAACAAATTTCTAAGAAAATTTCCAAGACTGTAGGCATACTATCGAAGATACGGTACTATGCTCCACAGTCAGCCCTCCTGGCCCTTATATCACTCTCTTATTTACCCCTATCTCACCTATGGAATTTGTGCATGGGGCTCAAACAACAAGTAACCATCTCAGACCACTAATTACCCAACAAAAGGCTGCAGTTAGAATGATAACAAATTCTCACTACAGGCAGCACACTCCACAATATTCAATACACTCACCTATTCACCATACAAAACATCCATACTTATTACTGCACCTATTACATACATAGAACACTCAACCTCTGATATTAACCCTCCCCTCAAACATCTCCTTGCCAACCTCAAACAGAACACATGACCATAACACAAGGCACAGATCACTCTTTGATATTCCTCGTGTCCATCTCACGCTATGCAAAAACTCAATGCACATAAAAGGCCCTAAAATCTGGAATTCATTACCTGTAAATATAAAAGAAACACTACTGTTTATAATTCAAGTCTCTTCTCAAAGATCACTTACTCACCCAAAACCAAATAAATACTGAATAACTGAACCTTATAAATTGTATATCTTAAATGTTTCTCACAATTATATCACATAAATGTTAAACCTAAAACCCAATCTAACTTTATTATTTTTTAAATACACTACCTAACAGAATACTCCATTCTACTGAATTTACAACAATGCATGCAACCATATGACCTGTCTTTGTAATACTCACTTGTGCTTTATAGTAATCAGTTTACATTAATGTTTTTCACTGATTTCATCATTGCTTAGTTAATCTTAAGTTAATTTTAAGCCAGCCCGTAATGCTATGCATAGTATAAGTGGCTTTGGCATGCTGCTCTTATCTGTATTTTTTGTACCTCTGTAAGTGTGCTCAAATTATAAATAAATAAATAAATAAATAAATAAATAAATAAAGATACCCAAGAGTTGCACATGTGTCTAATTTCACCTGCCTTGAAAGGTGCTGTTAGTGTGCAGCAATATTCCAGCCTAGATAGAACAAGTGACCTGAACAGTGTCATCATGGGCTTGGCATCCCTACTTTTGAAGGTTCTCATTATCCATCCTATCATTTTTGAAGTAGATGCGATTGATACAATGTTATGGTCTTTCAATGTGAGATCTGACATGATCACGCATAGGTTTCTTACAATAATTTTTCGCTCTATTGTGTGCTTGGAATTTGTTTCATACCCTGATCTAATTTTGATTTCCTCACATTTTCCATATCGGAGAAATTGAAATTTCTCATCATTCAGTGGAGGGAAGGTCAATGTAGGAGGAATGGGGTGGAGGGAAGCTCAATGTGGGAGGAAGGGGTGGAGGGAAGCTCAACGTGGGAGGAAAGGGGTGGAGGGAAACTCAATGTGGAAGGGGGTGGAGGGAAGCTCAATGTGGAGGGAAGGGGGTGGAGAGAACCTAAATGTGGGTAGGAGTGGAGGGAAGCTCAATGTGGAAGGGAGTGGAGGGAAGCTCTATGTGGAGTTAAGAGGGTGGAGGGAAAGCTCAATGTGGAAGGAAAGGGGGTGGAGGGAAGCTCAATGTTTTAAGGGGGTGCAGGGAAGCTCAATGTGGAAGGGAGGGTGGAGGGAAGGTCAATGTGGAAGGGGGTGGAGGGAAGGTCAATGTGGAAGGGGGTGGAGGGATGCTCAATGTGGAAGGGGGTGGAGGGAAGCCTCAATGTGGAAGGAAGGGGGTGGAGGGAAGCTCAATGTGGAAGGAAGGAGGTGGAGGGAAGCTCAATGTGGAAGGAAGGGGGTGGAGGAGAAGCTCAATGTGGAAGGAAGGGGGTGGAGGAAAGCTCAATGTGGAAGGGGTGGAGGGAAGCTCAATTTGAAAGGAAAGGAGGGTGGAGGGAAGCTCATGTGGAAGGAAGGGGTGGAGGAAGTTCAATGTGGAAGGGGTGGAGGAAGCTCAAAGTGGGAGGAAGGGGTGGAGGGAAGCTCAATGTGGGAAAGGAGGTGGAGGGAAGCTCAAGTGAAAGGAAGGAGGTGGGGAAGTTCAATGTGGAAGGAGGGGTGGAGGGAAGCTCAATGTGGGGGAGGAGTGGAGGGAAGCCAAGGGAAGGGGTGGAGGGGAAACTCAATGTGGAAGGGGTGGAGGGAAGCTCAAAGTGGAAAAGGTGGAGGGAAAAACTAATGGGAAAAGGGGGGGGGAAAGTCAATGTGGAAGGAAGGAGGTGGAGGGGAAACTCAATGTGGACGGGGAGGGGGGGAGGGAAACTCAATGTGGGAGGAAGGGGGGGAGGGAAAACTCTTAATTTT
>NC_069469.1:2238420-2283420 GCF_026875155.1 Cherax quadricarinatus
TTTCCCCCTCCCCTAACATTACACGCAACACTAAATGTCATCCCCCGCCCCACCAAATTTGATTCATTACTTTGTCAACAGTATTGTATTCAACATTAATGTCTATGTGACTAACCTCATCACACTCTGCACCACCACTTATATTATGCTCATCACTATTACTAACATTATAGACACCACCACTCTCATCACACTCTTCACCACCACTTAAATTATGCTCATCACTATTACTAACATTATAGACACACCGCTCTCATCACACTCTTCACCACCACTTAAATTATGCTCATCACTATTACTAACATATAGACACCATGCCCTCATCACACTCTTCACCACCACTTATATTACGGTCATCACTATTACTAACATCATTGACACCATAGCCTTCGTTATGATGCTCACTACAGTTATCAACACAAGTATTATATTCGTCATTACTGTGATTAAGAACACCACCACCACCTTGTTCAGCAGCCTTACACTTGCTTTCACAAATTGTGACAATCTTGTTATTGGTACACTCTACACATCTTTCCATGTGTTGTTCAAGTTGTTGTTTCAGGAGAAATGTTGTGTTTCCAGTATTTTTATGCGCGACATCAGGTTGTATACCACAGGAGCAAGACTTGGAACATCTGGAGACGTGAAGTCCCGGTCAGCTGAGCTATTTGGCTGACTGTCAGCTGACTCAGCTAGGCTGGTATTGACAGCCGACGTGATGGAGGTCTGTTGACGTGCTCCCCAGGTGAGGTGCTCAACCCCATTGTCTGAGGGCAGGCATGAGCCAGTATTCAGACCCGAGGTACCTGGTAGTTCTGGGGGGGCCATTATGAGGGGTACAGGGTGAAGTGCGGTTGGCTGCGATGCGATCAGCCCTCACACTGCAGTCAGCATGAGCTGCTGTGACTCCTGAGGTCTTACAATTGATACATTGTTTAGCAACAGTCTGTTGCTGTTTGATCATAGCATAACACCGTTCAGAAGGATGAGCATTGGCACACACTGCACACCAGTGTGACTTAGATGGGCATTTCCTGGCGATGTGGCCCCAGCGTTGACACTTATAACATCGACGTTGAGGAGGTCTGTACAATGCAATGTAATAGCGTCTGTTGAGGGCTGCACGGGAGTGAATATAGCGTGGCAGAGTCCCTGGCCAGTCCACTCAGCTAATATCAGACGCGTTGGAAAGTCGACGAGGGCTTGCAACTTGCTCTGACGCCAGATATTGAGGATTCAAGTGCTTGTTGACGTTGTAGATGACAATAAGCACTTTAGGTGCCTTGGTGGGGCAGCTCGGAGTTTGATGTTGGCATATTCGTGAGTGAGAAGTTTGTCTATAAATGCTGAATCATTAGGCACAAAGACGTAGTTATCCTCATCGCGGACAAACTTGATCGTTTTCTCATGATTGTTTACACTAGCTTCGAAAAAACCAGTTAAACTTGGTCTCTTGATCAGTGTTGTCAGGGAAATCAAACCTGACAGCTTTGGGAGGGTGTGCGCCCACTGTATTGCTTTCAGCAAGCTTTCTCTGGAAGCCTCGTCTTTTTTCCGAGCTGTTTACTAAAAATATGTTTCAAAATCTGCTTCACCAACTTCTACGTCAACACCATCAGCTATACTCAATTAGCTGACAAGTTTCACACTGGCGATGGGCCTAACGGATACGGAATAGAAGGGACACAGGAAGGGATATTCACCTCGCTAGACACAGCAATGTGGGTGTAGTGGCCTCGGGTCGCAGTGCGATTTTCAAGGTCATTCACGGGCCACATTCGTCTCGAGAGTTACCAATATTGCAGCACCACTCATTAATTACTCTCGAAACCCGCACACTTAACACAGCTAGCACACGTGGTCCTGGGAATGACAGACAAATTTTTCACCTGTGGACAATAAATCAGCACAAACTTAATTATGTTTTATAATTAACCTCTGGCGTGTTACAGTTAAAAGCTGTTTAGCCTGGAGATCGTTATACATCGCCCTTATCTCATATGTAGATAATGGCGACGACAATGGATAACCGTGAATAGAAAAGTCGAGGAAGGGACCTTCACCTACTGGACACACGCAGTATGGGTGTATAATGGCATGCGAGTCTTATAGTGCCATTTTCAATCACCCAGCAGGCCCGACATTCCCATCTCATTTTAAGCCTACTTGGTACTGATGGTAGCACAATGTCCTAAGGCAGTGAAATCCACTCGTGCAAATAGTTACAACAAATCTGCAGCAATTAACACAACCACATAGGATATTTTGCTTGTAGCAGCTAGTAGGCACACAGGAGACCTTCGTAGGTGATGGAGTGCGGCACAGAGGATCTGACACGGCACTCAAGCATTTTAATGTGGTCTGGGCAAAACCCCGCCTCTAAGACCCTAGTAAAATAGAGGCGAATGGCTGAGTTCCAATCGAGGAGGGAGGGGAGGAGGCAAGGTGAGTGAAGGTAGCCTCCGACAGCCACTCAAATCAAGATGTTTGTGTTTCACTAGTATATCACTAGTCACAGTTCCCACATAAGAGTTCCAGCAGCAATTCAGCTGCGCTCCAACGATATTTGTTGCATGAGAGTTATCAGTCGGTGAGATAAGCAGTTCTGATATAGAAGGCCTAGGACTTCCCTCTACACACACACGTCCTCTCCCCTCAACCACTCAGGCCTAACTGACCTCCAGAGGCAGTAAACCGACAGAACATTCAACCAGGTGACATTGTGTTAATTGATACTGAACAACATCGAACACTGTGGCCTCTGGGCAAGGTAGTTACATTATACCCAGATGCACAAGGTGTTGTCAGGAAACGTCAGTGTTGTGTCGTGGTCAGGAACGTTCGCGTACCATTAATAATTAATTCCTTAGAATTAAAAGCTGTTCAAATCCAGTGGCAGATGGAAACCTAAGGGAAAGTGACACAGTGATTAAAACAAAAAATTTTGAAGACACTGCCCGGTAAAATGCAAGAAGAAACGGTAGTAAGACCCCATAGGAAAACAGCAGCGCAAATCTAAGAGGGCTGAACCCGTCTCCGGGAGGAAGACGCGCAATTTAAAAGAAGAGTCGTCTAACAACGACTTCCGCCCGGCCAGTGTGGAAAATTTTTAATTTTCCCGAAACTATAGCGCCCTAATAGGTGTTTTTTTGTGCCGATAATGAGTCAAAATAGTATTTGAAAATAGAATAGACACCAAGAGTTCCCTTGCGCATGCGCGGATGTCGGGGGAGGGCAGGCCGTATTGTTTTGAATGTGTGAGGAAGCTGGGAAAACATGAACCACGAAATTGACGTTCACAGGTGGCCTAAGGATTAATATAGGCCTCATTTCATAATATGAAGTGTCGTAACTGTTCCTGGTGAGAGTGAAGGAACGGGATTTAAACGGGACCACTAGTAATAGAGTGTTAAAAGTGGGATAAGAGAAGGACCGGGGACCTGACGGCGTCGCAATGGAACTGTGTCCTGGGGAAAATTACCCTTTGGATTAATCATCACCTCATCGGTCTCAGATCTTAATGGAGTGACCTCTAGTTTGTATAATATATAGACGTTAATCTCTTGTGAATTGTAAGTAATTAAATGATAATAACGCTAATCTTAAGAGAATATGTGAAGTGAGATAAGTCGTTGCTCTCGAGTGAACACGCTAGAACCTCGTTGTTATCGAGACAGAAAGGAAACTCCTTGAGTCACGACGTCTAAACGGCAGGACTCACCAGCAGATACTCGTCCTGCTGAATGAATAATCGTGTCGGTGTAGCAGGACATGAAAATGAGGATGTGAATCAAGAAAGAGAATATCAAATCACCCACATTAAGTAACCCTTCTAGTTTATAGCAAACCTTAGACTGCCAGTAGTGATGTTATAATTAGATATAGGTTTACGACTGACCAGCTACATCAAGTGACCACCAGAGAACATCTGGTAAGTACTGGGATATGTACAAATGTTTTTCCTTGATGGATGTATCCATGTTATCCCAATCCCCCCCCCCCCTTCCATTCAGCTAAACTAATATAATCTATATACAGTCCACAAATAATTGGTAGCCCCCGTACTGGGGTGCATCCCTATCTATACTGGTCCGATAGATATGGATAAGATATGAGGTCGAGGACCACCTGCCGCACCAGAGGTGGTTAAGTTTTCTCACATTCTACACGGGGTTGACTAGTACGGTAAAACATATATCAAGACCCTAGGAAAATTTCCATAATATATATATATATATATATATATATAATATATATATATATAAAACTATATATTAATATATATATTTTTATTTTTTATTACACACTGGCCGATTCCCCACCAAGGCAGGGTGGCCCGAAAAAGAAAAACTTCACCACATTCACTCCATCACTGTCTTGCCAAAGGGTGCTTTACACTACAGTTTTTAAACTGGCAACATTAACACCCCTCCTTCAAGTGCAGGCACTGTCCTGATATATATATATATATATTATATATATACTATATATATATAAAATTAAAAAATATTATATATATATATATTATATATATATTTTATATATATATATTTTTAATATGTCGTCCCCGAATAGCAGAACTTGCGATCTTGGCTTAAAAAACAACGTCATCTTGCCATATAGGACAAGTGAAAATTTGTGTATGCAATAATTTCGCCAAAATCATTCTGAACCTAACGAAAAAAAATATATTTCACTGTATTTGTTTAGCATTAAATTACTGTAAACAAATCTAAAATATGTTTAGTTAAGGTTAGACTAAAATAAATTGTTCTTGTTATAATTATATATATATATATATATATATTTTATATATATATATATATAATATATAATATAAAATATATATATATATATATAAATATGTCGTGCCGAATAGGCAGAATTTGCGATCTTGGCTTAAATAGCAACGTTCATCTTGCCATATAGGAAAGTGAAAATTTGTGTATGCAATAATTCCCCAAAAATCATTCTAAAACCTAACGAAAAAAAATATTTCACTGTATTTGTTTAGCTTTAAAAATTTACTGAAAAACCAAATCTAAAATATGTTTAGTTAGGTTAACTAAAAAAATTGTTCTTGTTATAAAAAGGTTAGGTAAGTTTTCTAAGTTCCTTTTGGTGCAAAATTATAAATTTTTACATCAACATTAATAAAAAAAATAATCTTTAAACAATAAGAGAAAAATTTTAGAAAGGACTTAATTTTAATAGTTCTTGCTAATTGACCATTTTACATATTCGGCACGACATGAAATATATATATATAATATATATATATATATATATATATATATATATATATATATATATAATATATATATAATAATATATATATATATAATATATATATACATGTCGTGCCGAATAGGCAGAACTTGCGATCTTGGCTTAAATAGCAACGCTCATCTTGCCAAATAGGACAAGTGAAAATTTGTGTATGCAATAATTTCGCCAAAATCATTCTGAACCTAACGAAAAAAATATATTTCACTGTGTTTGTTTAGTATTAAATTACTGTAAACAAATCTAAAATATATTTAGTTGGGTTAGGCTAAAATAAATTGTTCTTGTTATAATAAGGTTAGGTAAGTTTTCTAAGTTCCTTTTGGTGCAAAATTATCAATTTTTACATTAGCATTAATGAAAAATATATATCTTTAAACGTATAAGGGGAAAATTTAAAAAATTACTTAGTTTTAAAGAGTTCTTGCTAATTGACCAGTTTTACATATTCGGCACGACATATATATATATATATATATATAATATATATATATATATAATATATATATATAATATATATATATATATATAATATATATATATATATATATATATATATATATATATATATATATATATATATATATATATATATTATATATATATATATATATATATATATATATATATATATATATACAGTGAACCCTCGGTTATCCGCCGTTCCACTTATCGGCCAACTCGCTTATCGGCCTGTTTCCCGCCTTCCTGTTATCAGCCGTTATTTTGCTTTCACTTATCGGCCATATTGGACGCTTATCGGCCGGCGATGCTCGTGCTTCTTGAGTCAGTGTAGCTGTGTTGCTAGCCGAGTGAGGAAGCTTCTGCTCTTTCATCCAAACATTTCGCTATAAATCAGTGTTTTTCTTTGCTAATTATTAAGTGCAACTGTGAAATAAGTAAGCATTTACCCAAAGAAAGTTCCTGTGTACAGAAAGTGAGAAACATGATAGAATTTAAGAGAGAAGTGATTGAAAAAATTGAGAGTTGTATGCGAGTGTTGGGACTTGCCAGCATGTATGGGAAAAACAAATCTACCATCACTTCCATCCTGGCAAAGAAAGAACAAATCAAGGAAGCTGATGTTGCGAAAAGAGTAAATGTGATAACGAAACAAAGGTCAGCAATAATGGAAGTTATGGAAAAGTTATTATTTTTGTGGATCAGGGAAAAACAATTAGCAGGAGATAGTGCTGTGAAGTCAGTGATTTGTGAGAAAGCAAAGCAGTTGTATGCAGATCTTGTAAATATAATGCCTGGAACAAGTGCTGCTGTTAGAAAATTTAGGGACAACAAAGGCTTGTTTGAGACATTTAAGAAGTGTAGTGGCATACACAGTGTGGTAAGGCATGGAGAGGCTGCAAGTTCTGATAAATGTGCGGCTGAAAAATTTGTGCAAGATTTCAAGGAGTACATAGAGGCTAAAGGATTCCTCCCCCAACAAGTGCTCAGTTGTGACAAAACAGGCCTGTTCTGGAAGAAAATGCCAAAGAGGACCTACATTATGCAGGAAGAAAGGGCCCTGCCTGGACACAAGCCTATGAAAGACAGGCTTACTCTTTTGTTCTGTGCTAACACTGCTGGGGGGATTTCAGAGTGAAGCCGTTACTGGTGTATCACTCTGAAAATCCCAGTGTTCAAGAAACACAATGTTTTCAAGAGTAAATTGTGTATGATGTGGAGGGCTAACAATAATGCATGGTTCACAATGCAAATTTTCAAAGAGTGGGTGAATGATGTGTTTGGCTCGAGTGTGAAATAATACCTCCTGAAACATAAATTGCCACTCAAGTGCCTCCTGGTACTGGATGATTGGACAGTGCTCTTGCTCATCCTCCAAACTTGGTAGAGCTATTGTCTGTGGAATTCTGTTTCATCACAGTGAAGTTCTTGCCTCCTAACAACTCTCATCCAGCCCATGGACCTGCAGATCATTTCTAACTTTAAAAAACTGTACACCAAATCCGTGTTTCAAAGGTGTTTCGAAGTGACCTCGGACACAGATTTGACCATATATATACAGTGGATCCCCGAGTTTCGGCAGCCTCGACTTTCGTGAAATTCGACCTTTGGCGAGTTTTTTTGGCAAAATTTGGCCTCGAGTTTCGTGAAAAGACTCGTGTTTCGGCGACCGTCTGGTACCCGCCTACCCGTCACCGCGCACACCAAGCCAGTCTCCCACACCATTCACGCTCAGTGTGCCATTGTTTACCAACACGTGACCATCACCCCGCCGGTTCATACAATACATTTCATAATAATCCATTGTTTTTTGTGCTTTCAACTGCTAAATAAGTCATCATGCACCCAAGGAAAGCTAATGCAAGCCCTTTGGTAAATAAAGTGAGTGACAGGGATGTGGAAGAGTTGGTGGAAGACCACAGGGAAGAACTAACCACTGACAAACTGCAAGAGCTTCAACTGGAAGAGCATCAGACCACAGCCAAGGAACTTGCTTCAGAAGAGGAGGAAGAAGGAGTGGATGAGGTGCCTTCTTTAGTAATTAAGGACATGTGTACAATGTGGAATGAGTTGCAAAGTTTTGTTGAGAAGTATCACCCTGACCATGCTGAAACAAGCCATATCTGCAACATGTACAATGACAGTGTTGTGTCCCACTTCAAGGAAATCTTAAAGAAACGCCGGAAAAAGACCTCTCTGGACAGATATTTTCTGCGACAGGGGTCCAGTGACTCAAGTTGTTCCCAGTGGCATTAAAAGAAGAAGGGAAGTAACCCCAGATAAGGACTTGCTACCTAAAGTCCTAATGGAAGGAGATTCTCCTTCCAAACAATAGTGTACACCTTACACAAATAACCCGCACATAAAAGAGAGAAGCTTACGACGACGTTTCGGTCCGGCTTGGACCATTTACAAAGTCACACTAACCAGAAGTGGAGCAGGATGGCTATATATAGGCAGGAAGAGGTGGTGGTAGTAGTAGTAGTAGTAGTACAAGAATGGTATGTAATACCGACAGGATAAAATTAAGACACATACGCAACACCCGGGCATCCCTATCGTAGACGTTTCGCCATCCAGCCAGCCACTGGATGGCGAAACGTCCACAACAAAGACAACCAGACGTCGCACATGTGTCTTAGACACATGTGCGGCTGTATATAGCCGCAGGACGGCTATATATAGCCGTCCTGCTCCACTTCTGGTTAGTGTGACTTTGTAAATGGTCCAAGTCGGACCGAAACGTCGTCGTAAGCTTCTCTCTTTTATGTGCGGGTTATTTGTGAATCGTTCCAGTCACGGCATTGTGCCTTTTTTTGTTATTTATACATGGAGGGCTAAGATGATGGAGGTGGTACTGGAAAACTTCATGTACCAACACGTAAGGGACACAACAAGAGAGAGAAGAGAGGATGAACCAGCAAGACTGGACCTAGTATTCACCTTGAGTAGTGCAGATATTGAGGACATCACATACGAAAGACCCCTTGGGGCTAGCAATCATGTGGTTTTAAGCTTCGAATACGCAGTAGAGCTACAAGTGGAGGGAGAAGCAGGAAGGCCCAGACAAATGAAGCCAAACTACAAGAACTGGCAGGGAAGCCAGTAAATGAGATGATGGAATATGCAACAACAATATACAAGGAAGCTGAGGAGAGGTTTGTACCCAAGGGTAACAGGAATAATGAAAAAGCCAGGGTGAGCCCATGGTTCACCAAAAGGTGCAGGGAGGCAAAAACCAAGTGTGATAGGGAATGGAAGGAGTATAGAAGGCAAAGGACCCAGGAGAATGAGGAGAGCAGTCGTAGAGCCAGAAATGAATATGCACATATAAGAAGGGAGGCCCAACGACAATATGAAAACGACATAGCAGCAAAAGCCAAATCTGACCTGAAGCTGTTATACAACCACATCAGGAGGAAAACAACAGTCAAGGACCAGGTAATCAGGCTAAGGAAGGAAGGAGGAGAGAAAACAAGAAACGACTATGAAGTATGTGAGGAACTCAATATGAGATTCAAAGAAGTGTTCACAGAGGAAACAGAAGGGGCTCCAGAAAGACGGAGAGGTGGGGTACACCACCAAGTGCTGGACACAGTACACACAACCGAGGAAGAAGTGTAGAGGCTTCTGAGTGAGCTAGATACCTCAAAGGCAATGGGGCCGGATAACATCTCTCCATGGGTCCTGAGAGAGGGAGCAGAGGTGCTATGTGTACCCCTAACAACAATGTTCAATACATCTATCGAAACAGGGAGATTGCCTGAGGCATGGAAGACAGCAAATGCATCTTTAAAAAAGGAGACAGACATGAAACACTAAATTACAGACCAGTGTCACTGACATGTATAGTATGCAAAGTCATGGAGAAGATTATCAGAAGAGTGGTGGAACACCTAGAAAGGAATGATCTCATCAACAGCAGCCAACATGGTTTCAGGGATGGGAAATCCTGTGTCACAAATCTACTGGAGTTCTATGACAGGGTGACAGCAGTAAGACAAGAGAGAGGGGTGGGTAGATTGCATTTTCTTGGACTGTAAGAAGGCGTATGACACAGTTCCACACAAGAGATTTGTGCAAAAACTGGAGGAACAAGCAGGGATAACAGGAAAGGCACTACAATGGATCAGGGAATACTTGTCAGGAAGACAGCAGCGAGTCATGGTACGTGGCGAGGTGTCAGAGTGGGCGCCTGTGAGCAGCGGGGTCCCACAGGGGTCAGTCCTAGAACCAGTGCTGTTTCTAGTATTTGTGAACGACATGACGGAAGGAATAGACTCTGAAGTGTCCCTGTTTGCAGATGACGTGAAGTTGATGAGAAGAATTCATTCGGTCGAAGGCAAGGCAGAACTACAAAGAGATCTGGACGGGCTGCAGACCTGGTCCAGCAATTGGCTCCTGGAGTTCAACCCCACCAAGTGCAAAGTCATGAAGATTGGGGAAAGGCAAAGAAGACCGCAGACAGAGTACAGTCTAGGGGGTCAGAGACTACAAAGCTCACTCAAGGAAAAAGATCTTGGGGTGAGTATAATACCAGGCACATCTCTTGGACAAAGACAGGATGTTCCAGGGAGGGGACACAGAAACAAGAGGTCACAATTGGAAGCTGAAGACACAGATGAGTCAGAAAGATATTAGGAAGTATTTCTACAGTCATAGAGTTGTCAGGCAGTGGAATAGCCTAGAAAGTGACGTAGTGGAGGCAGGAACCATACATAGTTTTAAGATGAGGTTTGATAAAGCTCAAGGAGCGGGGAGAGAGAGGGCCCAGTAGCAACCGGTGAAGAGGCGGGGCCAGGAACTAAGACTCGACCCCTGCAACCATAAATAGGTGAGTACATCAACCAAATAACTGCTGCAGCATATGGGCGCCTAGCAATCCTCAGAACAGCATTCCGATATCTTAAGGAATAGTTCAGGACCCTGTACACTGTGTACGTTAGGCGGCACCAGTTTGGAACCCACACCTAGCCAAGCACGTAAAGAAACTAGAGAAAGTGCAAAGGTTTGCAACAAGACTAGTACCAGAGTTAAAGGGGTATGTCCTACGAGGAGAGGTTAAGGGAAATCGACCTGACGACACTGGAGGACAGGAGAGATAGGGGGGACATGATAACGACGTACAAAATACTGAGAGGAATTGATAAGGTGGACAAAGACAGGATGTTCCAGAGATGGGACACAGCAACAAGGGGACACAGTTGGAAGTTGAAGACACAGATGAATCACAGGGATATTAGGAAGTATTTCTTCAACCACAGAGTAGTCAGGAAGTGGAATAGTTTGGGAAGCGATGTAGTGGAGGCAGGATCCATACATAGCTTCAAGCAGAGGTATGATAAAGCTCACGGTTCAGGGAGAGTGACCTAGTAGCCACCAGCGAAGAGGCGAGGCCAGGAGCTAAGACTCGACCCCTGCAACCTCAACTAGGTGAGAACACACACACACAGACACACAAATTTATTTATATATATATATATATATATATATATATATATATATATATATATATATATATATATATATATATATAAATATATATATATATATATATATATATATATATATATATATATATATATATATATATATATATATATATATATTAACAAGTCGGCCGTCTCCCACCGAGGCAGGGTGACCCAAAAAGAAAGAAAATCCTCCCCCAAAAAATACTTTCATCATCATTCAACACTTTCACCTCACACATACTCACTGTTTTTGCAGAGGTGCTCAGAACACAACAGTTTAGAAGCATATACATATAAAGATATACAACATATCCCTCCAAACTGCTAATATCCCGAACCCCTCCTTTAGAGTGCAGGCATTGTACTTCCCATTTCCAGGACTCAAGTCCGGCTATATAAAAATAACCTGTTTCCCTGAATCCCTTCACTAAATATTGCCCTGCTCACACACCAACAGATCGTCAGGTCCCAAATACCATTCGTCTCCATTCACTCCTATCGAACACGCTCATGCACGCCTGCTGGAAGTCCGAGTCCCTCGCCCACAAAACCTCCCTTACCCCTTCCTTCCAACCTTTTCGAGGACAACCCCTACCCCGCCTTCCTTCCCCTACAGATTTATACGCCCTCCATGTCATTCTACTTTGGTCCATTCTCTCTAAATGACTGAACCACCTCAACAACCCCTCTTCAGCCCTCTGACTAATAATTTTATTAACTCCACACCTTCTCCTAATTTCCACACTCCAAATTTTCTGCATAATATTTACACCACACATTGCCCTTAGACAGGACATCTCCACTGCCTCCAACTGCCTCCTCGCTGCTGCATTTACCACCCAAGCTTCACACCCATATAAGAGAGTTGATACTACTATGCTTTCATACATTCCCTTCTTTGCCTCCATAGATAACGTTTTTTGTCTCCACATATACCTCAATGCACCACTCACCTTTTTTTCCTCATCAATTCTATGATTAACCTCATCCTTCATAAATCCATCCGCCGACACGTCAACTCCCAAGTATCTGAAAACATTCACTTCTTCCATACTCCTCCTCCCCAATTTGATATCCAATTTTTCTTTATCTAAATCATTTGATACCCTCATCACCTTACTCTTTTCTATGTTCACTTTCAACTTTCTACCTTTACACACACACCCAAACTCATCCACTAACCTTTGTAATTTTTCTTTAGAATCTCCCATAAGCACAGTTTCATAAAAAAATGTCATATATATATATATATATATATATATATATATATATATATATATATATATATATATATTATATATATATATATATAGTATGTATGTATATATATATATATATATATATATATATATATATATATATATATATATATATATATATATATATATATATATATATATATATATATGCAATAAGATCACAGTAAACAGGTGATTTCAGAATATGCAAAACAACCACTCTGAAAGAATAGAGAAATTCCAAGCGCTTTCGTGACTACTCACATTATCAAGGAACTATGAAAGTAAAGCATCCAAGGAAGCTATATAAGGGGTCTGTCGGCACCTCACTATCAGATCCCACAACGGTTTAAACACGTGACGCGCGGCGACCAACTTGGAAAGGTCCTTGCACAACTCACCCCACAAACTATTCTACCCAAGAATAAGAAATTTAAAGATTTATTTGTCCAGTGTATTATTAAATTCTTCCCAAATTCTATTAATTATAAATGGATCTAATTTATATAAACCAAAGGAAATATTCATATTATTGTCAAAACTGCTTTTTATGAAACAAGATTCAATTATATTCCTGTCGACCATGGACTTGCTTGATACTACTTTCTCAACTTTTGAAAATCAATTGGATGGTTAAAATCTCTTACATGAATAAATAGAGCATTGGAATCTTGTCCAGTTTCTAATGCTATATTTATGTTGTTTTAATCTTAGTTCGAGATTTTTACCGTTTGACCGTAATAAACTTTATCGCAAATTTTACAAGGAATCTTATAGACACATCCATATGCATTTGGGGGAATTCTTTATCAAAAGTTTTTTTACTGTATCGAGATTTATGAATAAACTTTAATATTAAAAGCCTAAGAAGAGAAGGCAATCAACCAAGTTTTCATGTAACGGAGAACCAAGAATTTTATTTGAATAAGGCGGTTGTCCATCTATTTGGTTGTAAAAAATTTCTGGCAACTTTAAAAGATTTATCAATTACATTCTTGGTATTTTAAATCCAACTATAAATTTTGGATATCTCCCACTAAACTAGCTACCAAAATTTAAAAGCTTTTCAGAAACATTATTGAAAATTCACAGATTTTATTATAAATGGCGAGTTATATAAGGACAAGGAAAGTTTATTATTAGTAAATTTCTGTAATTTTAAAATAGAATTCAATTATTACCTTAACATTGAATTTGATAATGCAATTTTTAAATTCATTCGATGTTAAAATTCTTAAGTTTATTGAATGAGCAATTTAATTTTCCAAGGAAATGGTGTAATTACTTTTTAGCATAAGACACAAATATCTTCAACATATCTGAACCTATAATTGAAATTTTTTGAAAGAAGTTATAGACATCCTCCTAATAGACAAATGTTTGGGATATGTTGATGATAATTTTTTTTATGTCAAAATTTGAATACACTTATTCCTTTCCTTGGAAAATTAAAATCTTAGCCCATTCATAAAATTTACTGTTGAGTTTGAAGAAAATACTCATTGCCTTTTCTAGATGTTTTAATTATTAAGGGTAATAATGAATTCAAATTTAAAATTTACAGAAAACCTACTAAATAACTGTTCCTATGTCCACTATTATTCCTCGCATCAAGATAGAGTCAAACTGTCTGTTTTCTCATCAATGTTTCTTGAGAGCTTTACGAATTTGTAGTCCTGAGTTCATAGATGAGGAAATATCCAAAATTTATGAAATAGGTAATGATTTAAAATACCCAAGAAATGTAATTGATAAATCTTTTAAAGTTGCAGAAATACTTTTTACAATCCAAAAAGGGACAACCAGCCTTATTCAAATAAAAATATGTTGGTTCTCCCTTACCATGAAAACTTGGTTGATATGCCTTCTCTTCTTAAGACTTTTAATATTAAAGTTGTATTCAAAAATCTCGATACAGTAAAAAAAAACTTTTGATAAAGAATTCCCCCCAAAATGCTGATGGATGTGTCTATAAGATTCCTTGTAAAATTTGCGATAAAGTTTATTACGGTCAAACTGGTAAAAATCTCGAACTAAGATTAAAACAACATAAATATAGCATTAGAACTGGACAAGATTCCAATGCTCTATTTATTCATGTAAGAGATTTTAACCATCCAATTGATTTTCAAAAAGTTGAGAAAGTAGTATCAAGCAAGTCCATGGTCGACAGGAATTAAAATTTGAATCTTGTTTCCCATAAAAAAGCAGTTTTGACAATAATATGAATATTTCCTTTGGTTTATATAAATTTAGATCCATTTATAATTAATAGAATTGGGAAGAATTTAATAATACACGGACAAATAATCTTTAAAATTTCTTATTTCTTGGTAGAATAGTTTGTGGGTGAGTTGTGCCAAGGACCTTTCCAAGTTGGCTCGCCGCGCGTCACGTGTTTAAACCGTTGTGGATCTGATAGTGAGGTGCCGACCAGACCCCTTATATAGCTTCCTTGGATGCTTTACTTATCATAGTTCCTTGATAATGTGAGTAGTCACGAAAGCGCTTGGAATTTCTCTATTCTTTCAGAGTGGTTGTTTTGCATATATATATATAAATATATATATATATTATATAATATAATATATATATATAATATATATATATATATATATATATATATATCTATAATATATATATTATATATTATAATATATATATATATATATATAATATAATGCAATAACATCACAGTAAACAGGTGATTTCAGAATATGCAAAACAACCCACTCTGAAAGAATAGAGAAATTCCAAGCGCTTTCGTGACTACTCACATTATCAAGGAACTATGAAATATAAAGCATCCAAGGAAGCTATATAAGGGGTCTGGCCAACACCTCACTATCAATCCCACAACAGTTAACACCTGACGCATGCCGGCCCAACTGGACAGGTCCTTTGCACAACTCACCCACAAACTATTCTACCCAAGAAAATTTAAAAATTATTATTTGTCCAGTGTATTATAAATTCTTCCCAAATTCTATTAATTATAAATGGATCTAATTTATATAAACCAAAGGAAATATTCATATTATTGTCAAAACTGCTTTTTATGAAACAAGATTCAATTATATTCCTGTCAACCATGGACTTGCTTGATACTACTTTCTCAACTTTTTGAAAATCAATTGGATGGTTAAAATCTCTTACATGAATAAATAGAGCATTGGAATCTTGTCCAGTTCTAATGCTATATTTATGTTGTTTTAATCTTAGTTCGAGATTTTTACCAGTTTGACCGTAATAAACTTTATCGCAAATTTTACAAGGAATCTTATAGACACATCCATCAGCATTTTGGGGGGAATTCTTTATCAAAAGTTTTTTTACTGTATCAAGATTTTTGAATACAACTTTAGTAGATATACACCATTTCCTTGGAAAGTTAAATAGCTTAGCCCATTCTATAAACTTTACTGTTGAGTTTGAAGAAAATAGCTCATTGCCTTTTCTAGATGTTTTAATTATTAAGGGTAATAATGAATTCAAATTTAAAATTTACAGAAAATCTACAAATAACTGTTCCTATGTCCACTATTATTCTTCGCATCAGTCAAACTGTCTGTTTTCTCATCAATGTTTCTGAGAGCTTTACGAATTTGTAGTCCTGAGTTCATAGATGAGAAAATATCCAAAATTTATGAAATAGGTAATGATTTAAAATACCCAAGAAATGTAATTGATAAATCTTTTAAAGTTGCTAGAAATACTTTTTACAATTCAAAAAGGGACAACCAGCCTTATTCAACTAAAAATATGTTGGTTCTCCCTTACCATGAAAACTTGGTTGATATGCCTTCTCTTCTTAAGACTTTTAATATTAAAGTTGTATTCAAAAATCTTGATACAGTAAAAAAAACTTTTGATAAAGAATTCCCCCCAAAATGCTGATGGATGTGTCTATAAGATTCCTTGTAAAATTTGCGATAAAGTTTTTTAAACGGTCAAACTGGTAAAAATCTCGAACTAAGAATTAAAACAACATAAATATAGCATTAGAACTGGACAAGATTCCAATGCTCTATTTATTCATGTAAGAGATTTTAACCATCCAATTGATTTTCAAAAAGTTGAGAAAGTAGTATCAAGCAAGTCCATGGTCGACAGGAATATAATTGAATCTTGTTTCATAAAAAGCAGTTTTGACAATAATATGAATATTTCCTTTGGTTTATATAAATTAGATCCATTTACAATTAATAGAATTTGGGAAGAATTTAAAAATACACTGGACAAATAATAATTTTTAAAATTTTCTTGGGTAGAATAGTTTGTTGGTGGGTTGTGCAAAGGACCTGTCCAGTTGGGCCGGTGCGCGTCAGGTGTTTAACCGTTGTGGGATCTGATAAGATAAGATAAGATTTCGTTCGGATTTTTAACCGCCGGGGGTTAGCCACCCAGGATAACCCAAGAAAGTCAGTGCGTCATCGAGGACTGTCTAACTTATTTCCATTGGGGTCCTTAATCTTGTCCCCCAGGATGCGACCCACACCAGTCGACTAACACCCAGGTACCTATTTGCTGCTAGGTGAACAGGACAACAGGTGTAAGGAAACGTGTCGAAATGTTTCCATCCGCCGGGAATCGAACCCGGGCCCTCCGTGTGTGAAGCGGGAGCTTTGGCCAGACCCCTTATATAGCTTCCTTGGATGCTTTACTTTCATAGTTCCTTGATAATGTGAGTAGTCACGAAAGAGCTTGGAATTTCTCTATTCTTTCAGAGTGGTTTTTTTTGCATATATATATATATATATATATATATATATATATATATATATATATATATATATATATATATATATATATATATATATATATATATATATTATATATATATATATATTATATAATAACTGAAACCGACAAATTGGTTTAAAAAGACATGTGAGGAAACACTAGGATATATTGGAGACTATGGTGCTCCTAGCCAACTCCAAGGCTGAGGGACTGATTACCTCATCTTTTGTACATAGCCCTACATACTTCACATTAGGTCCTAGTACTGTATTGATAAAGCCACTGGATGGCGAAACGTCTACAATTAAGATACCCAGATGTTGCATATGTGTCTAATTCTTCATCTTGTCGGTATTATATATCGTTCATGTACAGGAAAAACTAAAGTAAATTAACATATTTTTCATGAGATATTATGCTTAAAATATAAACTCCCAGAAAAAGTGTCATAAAGTGTAAATTCCTCGGTTCTGTAGGAACAATGAAAGTAATTTACTGATTGCTAGTCAGATTCCAAACTATTTATCATAATTTACAAGAGCATCAATAAAGTTTTGAAATTTGGAATCTAGAGCAATGTTAATATGGTTTAAATATGTATCTTCGTTTATTGTGCATTCTCGAGGAGATTTTTCTTTTAAAAGTTTAGCTAGAGAAGTTCTGGTGGTTTTTAGTATTAATTCTGAGGAAACATGAAATGAAGGCTTTGACTTTCCTTCAGATGCACTAACATGTGACTTCCCTTCACATTTACATTTCGTACATTTATAAGTAATTTCTTTAGAGCTTTTCTCCTCTCTCTTTATCTTATGGTCTGCATTACACTGAGTACAATGAAGAATACTTGGCATTTTCTTTGGATTTTCCTTCGGTTTTTGAGATCTTTTAGCCTTCTCATAAAGTGGTCCCATACTACGGATGACTCCAATTCCTGCTCCAAGAAGACCCTTTGATCTTCCTAGAAAAAGTAACTCTATACAATCAACAGAGTTGAAGTCATTTTCCTTGCACATTTCTTTAGCAACTGACACCATAATTGTCTCCACATCAGAAACTCCTGACTCTTGAGTACATCTCAAGTGATTAAAAGCTGCTGCTGACTCCCAAACTTGTTCACAAATTATAAATGATTCTTTAGTCAAATATTTCAAATTTTTATAATAGCATATGAACGTCTTCAATTTATCTTTGAGATCATTTGCTGCAGATTCAATGACATTTGCACCATAAACTTTACTCTGCGATGCTTTAAAAGTATTAACTGACAGAGGTGGAAGTTCCAAAAGGAGTTCCCTGCATTTTTCCCAGCGCCTACGTCCTTTCCTCCAATATGCCTTAGCAAACTCATCATATTCTTCTGTTGTGTTTCCAAAAGTAGAATTATTGAACTTAAAAAAGTTTTTACATTTTATATTACAGTTTTTCATAGCTTCAACAACTGGAGGATTCTTTGTAGTGTCAGCAGCAGTAACTAAAGTAATTAAATGATCTACAACACTTTGACCAAACAGTGATTTGACATAATCAAAGATAAGTTGTTCTGATGAGGATAAACGTACCAACTGAGCTGGAGCTACAAAACCAATGGCATGGATTTCAATATCATTTGAAGCTACATTTTCTAGGAATGTTTTAAGTAACTGGATATTACCGTCCCCTTGTGTCCTCGAGGAGTCACTTAGCCCTGGAGTGTCAATAACAGTAATAGGAGTTTCATTCTCATCATTGCAAAATGTATATGCAGTAATTATTGTTGTAGTTGATCGTACCTTACTTGAGCCTAAGTCTGCACACATTATTGCATCTTCTGCAGTTTCGGCACCATGGAAGTAACTGCCAATAAAGTTTACTAATGTGGTTTTCCCACTGCCTGAAGCTCCAAAAAGAATTAATACTTTTTCTTTTAATTTAGAGTTGTAAACTCCATAATATTTTCTTACCAAACCAGATGGATCCTTTTGTGATTTGACTGGATTTAAGATACTAAGTTTCAAAGTTTTCTTTCCGGTATTTTGTCTGGCAAACTGACCTTCCTGATTGTCGTTGGCAGATATTTGCAGGTTTTCCTCCAATTCCATGGAACTGCCTGACACATTCTGTTGATTACACTGTTCTTCTTTAATAGACAAAGGAGGTTGGGTAACAAGTCTTGTCTTTTCATCATAAAGTCCAACGTTTTCCTCTGATTCAATGCCACGAGTATTTTTACATTTATCTTTTAATTTCTCTTGATTCTGCTGATCATGAAAATCGTCACTAATTAGCTTGCCTACAGTTGTATAAATGGTTTCTCTAGTTTCTAAACCTGGGGCATATTCATCTCTGTCATCATTTCCATAATTTAGACCTTCGAATCCTATGGAGTAACTAGCTCCTACATTACTGAGTGTCGACGAACACTCTTGCACTTCAGCAGTGTATAATGAACTAACCGAACTATTATTATCATTATTTTCCGAAGTCATCATCTTCATTTCCATAGTTGAATCATTGCACTTCGCATACCTTATAAACTGAGTGTCTTGTCTTTGAGATCTTATGGGGTATGAATGAACCTCAGCTGGTTGAGGTCTAGTGTAATTATTGTCCTCGCTGGATGTAGCATCTGTGTGATGCTTCACCCACTCTCTACCACTCTCTACTTTTTTCGTCCACATTATTTTCAGCTTTTCGACGATTTTTTTAATCGTGTAATCCCAAAAGATTTTGTTTCTGAAGGAAAACTGTAAAAGGAAATTCAGAGTCACAAGAATTTTTAAAAATGTAGCCCAAAGAAAATTGCACATTCCCTGACTTCCTACTTCTTGATACCACCTGAATAATGTCTTCATGAACAGTACATATGCACAAATAAAACTGTTTCATAACAATCAGAATTTTCGAAAAGAATTTTTTTCAGATATATTTCGATTTTCCTCATGGCATCCTCTAATTGTTATGTAAAATGCATGACCATAACAGCAAAAGATTTATGATTTACTGCAACAACAGTATGTGGTGAATTATATACTTCAGTGATAAATCCTCTTATTTCCTTAATTTTTGCTCCTCTAACAAAAACATCGTTGCATCCACTGACTCTGACCAAGACTTTCTTCCAGTTTAACTAGTTAAAATGTTCTAGGCTTTTGCCACTCGAAGGATTAATAGCATATTAACAGCAAATGTTAGGTGTACTCGCAAATTCACTGTCACTACGGAAGAATTTATGGCTTGGTTGACTGTGTCCACCCCAGGAAGCACTTCCTTCTCTCAAGCACAAACTTCTTCAAGGTCTGGTTCTCTATAAGGAAAAGGTAAAAAATCATTACATGCCAGTGTTTGCATAGAAATTCCTTAACCAGTAAATGTTAGAATTAATAGTGGATTTCCTAATGGCAGTCATATACTTTTAATATGTGATAAATTAGACACATGTGCAACACTTGGGTGTCTTTATTGAGGAAACAGCATATGTGCGTAGAAGTAGCTTATATACCATAGGCAGGAGAGGTGCAGCAGTCGTAGGGGAATCCACCAACGACTGCTGCACCTCTCCTGTCTATGGTATATAAGCTACTTCTATGCACATATGCTGTATTCTTTTCGAGATTGATAGAGTGACCACATCGACTCAAGGCTGAGGGACTGATTACCTCAAACTCCTCCAGTTCTTCAACGTTCTCCTTTGTATGGACTGATGAAGCCACTCTGTGGCGAAACGTTTCCTCAATAAAGATACCCAAGTGTTGCACGTGTCTACTTTATCAACTTGTCGGTTCTCTGAGCCATTCATCAACTTTTAATATATACCATTTGCTTGTATATAAGAATGGTTATTTTGCATCACCAGTTTGATAGTTTTGGAAATGAGAGATGAAAATTAGCTTTTGTACCATGCAGCGACATGTCATATGAGGTAACCAGTCCTTCAGCCTGGAGTCAATAATGTGTTTAGTCCATCGCTCTGAGAAATGTACAGTATATGCGAGCAGAAGTTACTTATATACTGCAGTCAGGCGGACTGAAACAAGAGGCGGAGATACCAGTGGAAAAATCTTACTGTTGTATGTAGGTCATGCCTATAGGTTACTACAGCTAGTGTAAATTGACAGATCGTAAAAAACAATAAAAACTGCTCTCACTAAACACAAACAGAGTGAAAAAAAATAGACGAAAACAGATAAGAATGAAAAATGGATAAAAATTAACAGAATAGGAATGCACTAGAGGGAACTTAACGTGTGTTTGTGTGTGTATAGTATATATATATATATATATATATATATATATATATATATATATATATATATATTATATATATATATATATATATATATATATATATATATATATGTCGTGCCGAATAGGTAAAACTAGTCAGTTAGCAGAACTCATTTAAAATTAAGTCCTTTCTAAAATTTTCTCTTATACGTATAAAGATATATTTCTTTTCATTTATTTTAATGTAAAGATTAATAATTTTGTACCAAAAGAACCTTAGAAAACTTACCTAACATTATTATAACAAGCACAATTTTATTTAACCTAATTGACCTAAATATATTTTAGATAAGTTTACTATAATTTAATAATAAACAAATACAATGAAATATATTTTTCTCTTTAGGTTCAGAATGACTTTTGCGAAATTATTGCATATTCAAATTTTCGCTTGCCTTATTCGACAAGAAGAGCGTTGCTATTTAAGCCAAAATTGCATCTTCTTCTGGCCTCGGTAACAAGAAGACATTAATTTTAGGTTCATCAACATCTTCAGGAGGTATATTTAACCTCGTCATGCCTCCAGCTCATCCAGGTTATATAGTGTGGCATATGGATTTCTTTTCTCAGTTTATGTCAATTTTTCTGGTTGCCGAGGGACCGTGTGCTTCAGGCCATCGTTATTCTTAGTTGACCACTCGGTTTCGGTGCCTTTATATAATGAGGGACAAATGAGTTACAAAATGTCAGGATATTATAGCCGAAAACCTGGATGCCATTATCAAGCAGTCAGCTTGGCTACAAGAAACTTTTTAACATATTAACAAACCTAACGTTCATCGTTGTTCACGACCAAGTTCAAAATGAATGTTCCTGATTTAACACAAGAGTGACACAGTCTACAGGTGAAGCCACACAGAAGCTGTGAATCGACCCTCTGCAACGAAATATAGGTGAGTACACATCCTGGAAGAACTTCACTAATAAACACTTCCTCCTGAAAAACTGATAAAACTTTTCATTATCAACAAAAGCACTTCGTCTGTCATACCTTCGCAGAGGTGCCTCGATGCTGGTGGTGAATTCTTGATTCAAGGTACTGGAGCTACTCTCTCATTTGCTAGTTCGAATCTGATTACCTACTGTTCCTCAGGCACTATATGATCCTTACAGGTTCGGTGCTTTCCAAAAAATAGCTAATCCTTCTGAAACCAGGGAAGGAGTTAGAACCTCGAGTAGCGAGTAGCAAAACTCCACGTCAGACTGCTGAGTTATACATGTGAACATGCATTTTTCACCTTTATATGGTGACGTGTTATTTAGATATGTTATTGATGATCATTCAAATATTTACAAGGACTCCAATGGAAATAAGTCAATTTGTCTGACTTTTTGGTTATCCTAATTTACACATATGTTAATATGTATGATGATCATGTGTATCTGTGCCTAAATAAACTTACTTGCTAAACTTATTTATTTATATTTGTCAAAAGTCACTGAACTTTCATCCTAAATTAAATTAGTAATATTTAATTAAGGTTATAAATAAATGTGGATACTCTATAATTTCACATTTATTCTCGTTACATGTATAATAGTATCTGCAATTTGTAAATATCTATTTTGCATAACTTACATAAATCAAGATACAATATGTGTGAAACAACTCTTGGTATGCCAAGTCAACGCTACTCAACATACATTACTTTAAAATATCTTTCTTTTCCTCTTGTTATTTGTAATGCTTCCTATCAGGTATCTATTACACACTCAATATAACAGTGTAGTAAAATATAAATAACTTGGGTTATTATATTGACATGAAGATAGGAGTAAATTATGAAATCAATACAAAAATATTAAACATTGTGGAACTCTTATCAGCTTTCACAATTCAGATTTTTGAAATTATAAATGTAATGTTTATTTGCATGAAAAATGTCAAGAAAATCTGAGTTCGTTGAACTTCAGCCTAAGAAAATTAAAAGAAAATCAGGCTATGAAGAAACTATGGAAGGTTTGTGATACATTTTACATGACTGAAGGCACTCACAAGCCTTTAATTACGAATAATGGTGTATCACTAATAAAATATCTGTTACTAAGCCTTGGTTCTGTATTAGTAATACGTTAGGAAATATTGATGAGCAAGACAAAAGTGCGACACTTAAGTGCCTTAACTGTTGCAGTATACTGTTGATGTATCCAATTTCGTTTAATAAAAAAGTATTGTCGCACTTATCTTGCTAAACTTACCAGTACTGTATAACATTCTAACATGATGCACTATCAAATACAATATGGTACATCAGCAGCAGGATACAACACACAAATATATAGACCATACACCTTCAATCAGGAAACAAAAATCTAGAAATAGTGATTCTGGTGTACACGACTTGATAATACAGTACTTCCGTGAGCTTAAATACTTTCAATCATCAATTTCTAGTTAAATGAATAGAATTTTGTTCATACTGAACCCTCATTTTAAAGACAAATTAATACATATTAATTTGGGAAAGGCGTGGTCCTAAAAGTTAATGTAACGACTTGCGAGTGGAAGTTGTCACAAATTTAGTTTGCAAATGACAAAATGCTGTTGGGGAAGACTAAGACAAACTGTAGACTCTGGTACAGTAAAGAAAACACACTTTCCAGAACAAGCAAAGCGTGTCTCATTCACTATTATCAGCAATTTGTCATCTTGTTCAAACACTGGTATAATAGACTGGAAGTCTGTTTACATAAGTTGAAAGTAAAAGTAGAGAACAGGAAAGTGATGATAATAAGTATTGTATAGGAATGGAGGATTAGAGGTCATGATGGAAGGAAGAAATGTGGAAGATATAAATGTATTCAGATACTTGGAAGCTGATGTATCACCTGTTAGGTCTATGAAGGATAGAATAACCCAATGAACAGATGAGATAAGTCAAGATGAATTAGTCTGGAAAAAAATGTTAATGGCAAGATTAGGAGTGTATCAGAGAAGCAATGCTGATTTTTGTGTATAGGAGTGTGTAGCAAGAAAGTTAGAGGTGGTGATATTATGTCTGAGATTAATAAGTACTATGAACATAGCATAATGCAGAAAAAAAGGAAGTAAAGGGAGAGTTAATCGAGCAACTAATAAAGAAACAAACAGTAATTGGAAACTACTACTGTTTTCATCAACTACAATATGTCGGTATTCCCATACCATCTACCAGCAGAATAGAGCAAGAGAAGTCATTAGAAAGAGTGCGTTCATCTGGAGTGAAGGTGGGATGAAAGTGCAAAGGGCAACAAAAGAGTGTCAGAAGGAGAGTGTAAAAAAAATATTGTGAGGCAGGAGTTGAATCACTCAGGAAGTACACTCTTATGTGAGTATGTTAGGACAGGACGGGTGAAGGCGAGTGATCCACAGGAACACTCTTGGCGTCTCAACAAATATCTGTATCGTAAACCTATCTAGGAATGTAGATAAATGGTTCAGAGAACCGACGAGACACATGTGCAACACTTGGGTATCTTTACTGTGGAAACGTTTCGCCACACAGTGGCTTCATCAGTCCAATACAAAGAAAAATAGTGAAGATCAGAAGGAGAATGAGGTAATCAGTCCCTCAGACTGGAGTCGATGTTATCAGTCCATCAATCTGGATAAGAATACAACATCGACTACATGCTGAGGGACTGATTACCTCAATCTCCTTTTGATCTTCACTATTCTTTGTACTGGACTGATGAAGCCACTGTGTGGCGAAACATTTCCACGATAAAGGTACCCAAGTAGTGCACATATGTCTAATTTCTAAGTTACCATGCAAATGTAGTGGAGAAGTACCTTGTTGTCTTCATTGTTATTCTTTTAAATTGAAATTCTAACCTTTTTTTTTCTCATACTGGTTTCAGTGTATCTACTGGCTGTTTACCTATTTATATTATTTTATAAGCATATACTGTTTGTGGCTGACATGTCTCGTGTTGCATTCCTGTCTTCAGAAACACCATTTTAAGTGCATTTCCATAGCTCTCATTTTTTTACATAACTCATATTTCTCAGTCCTGGAACTACATTGTGTTGTATATCTCATACATATCTCATATCTAAAGGACCCCAATGGAAATAAGTCACTCTGTCTGACTTTTTTGGGTTATCCTAGGTTCTCTACACATATGCTGCTATGTATGATAATTCTATGTAACTGTATTTGTGTATACCTGAATAAACTTACTACTTACTTACTTACTACTTATTCAAATTTCTTTAGGTAAGAACACTATACTGAAACCTTACGGAAGTATTCAGTTTAGTTCTAACAAAAGTTGTGAATTTTTGTCAGATTTTTTCTGGGTAGAAGTAGACATAGGCTTCTTGGAGACTTCAGACTACAGGGGAACCTCGGTACTCGAACAACTCCGTACTCGAATAACTCGGTACTCGAACACTTTGTTCGGTAAGAAGATTAGTGATAACAGTCAACCAAAAAGAAAATTGGTTAGAGTGTGTTTGCCCTGATGTAAACACCTCTGCCTCTCCATGTAATATGCCTTTTATTAATTTCGGCATCTTTATTGTGTTTCTAGGTGATCTATCGTGTTTCTGATATCAAGTTGTAATACATGTAAAAGATAGATAACCTTAATTACTAATATTAGCATAATTGCAGTACACTGGATTCACGCAACTGCTAGTATCCAGCTACCAAGATGGCTCATCAGATACTGAATGCTCCTTCTGCTGGCCCCTCCCTCTCCCTCCTATAGCTCCTCCCACTTCGGGCCCCTCTTATATTAGGCTTACTTTCCATTTTGAATTTTTATTCACACAAAAAATAGAAGATTTACTGTTATACAGACTAATGCATTATTGAAAAATGGTATAAATAATATCAGCGCATTTGTGAAAGCATATTAGACCCACCAGTTAACGTGTATTGGACGTGTGACGTGATTTGTTTACTCTTGAACATCAGCAAAAATCGAAAATTTCCGCTACTTTTAGTCTGTAAACCATTCAAAATTATCTCTTTTTCTGTAACATATCTTTCATTTATCAAATGAGATAAAAAAAACGAGAATACAATCATAAATACCATACGATAATACACCGCAAATTCGCTGTAAGTGTATTTTGGGAGGTCTGAAACGGATTAATCAAATTTACATTATTCCTTATGGGAAAAATTCGTTCGGTACTCGAACAGCCTCCTGGAACGAATTAAGTTCGATTACCTAGGTTCCATTGTACATAATACATGTATTAAATGCTGAGAAACTTCAAAAAAGCTTTCAACTACTTTAAGTTCTGTAAACAATTCTCATTATACTATATTAGACCAAAATTATAATATGTGGCTAGTACAGAGTAGAAAACTCTCGGAACTCATGAAAGGTACAGTGTCCTCTCCTTAAAAATGGAGATAAAATAAATATGTAAATAACTGGATTTTCAAAAACTAGAATTATGAAAAAAAGCTGAAAACACTGGTATTGTAAAGCATAATATATGAAAACAGGCAACACTGAATGTGCAAAGTAATATAACTAAAAAAAAAGAAACTTGTAGATTTATTTATTGGTACTGAACTATGCAGGGTAAATTCTGCTCACCTGATTGATCAACTTTTCTTTCATCTCCCTCCACAAAATTTTATACTCAGAATCTTAACTTTGTAAGTTAGCAGGTCAGACACTAGCAGAGCATCAACAATTAGTCACCAGGTATTTAAAGATTGTCTACACATCTTAAATCACTATTGTTCTGAGAAACTGAGGCTTTTGCATTCTTTTTAATAACAATATTGAGTCTTATTAAATTACAGCCAGTAATATAATTTACTAAAATGCCTTCTTTATGTTAGTTAACATTACTGATAATGCATTGGCAAACGTTAGCAAATAAACAAAAATGAATACGTCAATATATTTTTCAGTATTGAGCAGAAAATACGAATTATGCATTGAGAAAGGCATTACAAAAACATACTGTTCCTCAAACTTTTGTATATAAAGACCATTGTAAACTTTTAATTGTCTGACCTACTTAAAGTCTCATGGAAGAACGAGAGGTTATAAACTCAAACTACTTAAAAACAATACAAAGACAAAAATATAAATCTTGACAAGTAATGTGATACGATATTCTTGTGGGATCCAAGAGGAGTTAGTTATTTATTAAACTATGGGACATGAGGAACATGCCTCCGCTCTTTCAAATTAAAAATAATATTCTAATTGATTAAAGGTCAGGTTAGGTTTGTCAGGAAACAGAGCAGGTGTTTCCTGACTCGGGTCTTAGCTGCTGATGACCCGCTTATGGTCATCTGACCGAGGCCTTCCTCTGGCTTACCGGTCCACCCCTTTAAAAATTATAGTCAAAATTATAACCATTTTTTAACAATAATTGATTACATTTCAATCATCAGTTGATTGCAGTTTAATCAGCTCTATTCTTACTCAAATACTTAGTAACATTCATACTAATGGAACTGTAGAAGGTCGTGAATAAGCTCACCATATTGCTGACCTGTGACTTCATTGATTACATTCAGATAATAATCTTTATCTAGCAAATATTCTGAAGTGGAAAAATCTTTTATTACCTTAGTGATGCATTCTCCTGTGTGCTCAAGTAATGTGTTTAAGTTATCATTATTAGAAATCAAATATTCTTCGGGAGGATCTTCACCAAATGGCTTTTCGCCATGTATATCCGCATCACATTCACATTCAGTACACTTATAAGTAATAACTGCTGCATTTGGCGTATACAGTGACCATTTCTTTTTGTAGTGGTTTCTGTTCTCCTCAACTCATGATGTTTATCGCATTTGTGACAGTATAAATATTCTAGAGCTATACTTGAAGGTGTCCTTCGTTTATTCAGTGATTCTGAAGCCTCTCTGTATATAGTTGCAGTGCTCTGTATGATTCCAATTCCAGCATTTAATAAAATTCTTGATGGAGCAAGAGAAAGAAGCTTCATGCAATAATAATGAGCAATTCCATTATCTTTGCAAACTTCTTCAGCAAAATGCGCTAAAATGTCTTCGACATTGTTAGAGTCAGATAAATGAGTAGATCTGAAATGGTGAACAATTGCTGCTAACTCCCAAACTTTTTCACATACGTGAATTCCCTCTTTTGTCATGAAGTTTTGTCTTTTCATATAACCAATAAAGGTTTTTATTTCAGTTCTTAGTGCCCTCTCAGCAGAGTCAATCACAGTTGATGCATACACCTCACTCTGCAATGATTTTATAATATTGACTGATAGAGCAGGAAGGTTTTGCAGGGATTTCATACATTTTCTCCAACTTTTACTCCCAATTCTCCAGTAAACTCTGTCCAAGTCATCAATTTCATCGGTTTTGTTATTACTGAGAGAAGAATTGTTAAACTTCAAAAATATATTACACTTCACACCATAATTTTTTATGGCCTCTACAACTGGTGGCATCTCAAGATTGTCTGCAAATGTAATAAATGTGAAGAAGTGGTCTTCAATTCCTTCTCCAAAAAGTGTGGAAACATAATCCATGACGAGGCGTTCTGATGACGTTAAACGTACCAAATGAGCTTGTGCTACAAAACCAATGCCATGTATCTCCAAATTTTGTGAAGCAGCATTTGCCAAGAAGGTTTTAAGTGACTGGACATGATCTCGTACTTCAGCCCCTGAAGAGTCATTTAACCCCGGAGTGTCTATTACAGTAATGGGACTCTCGTGCTCGCTAGAACAAAATGTATAAGCTGTAACTGATGTTGTGTATGACCTTACATCATTAGTGTTTCTGACAACATGTACCAACTCACCATCAGCACTTTTAACACCTTTAAAATAGTTAGCAATAAAATTTACCAGTGTTGTCTTTCCACTCCCTGAAGCTCCAAGAAGAATTATGGTTTTCTCTTTCATCTCTGAATGAACTCCATAATATTTCCTCATCATTCCACATTCATCAAAGGCTTCCTTGACAGGCTTGAGATAGCCTGCAGTAAGACCAAAATCCTCTTCATCTTTTTTCTGGCTTACTTCATAACTTTTAAATGGTGCATTGCACATGTTTGAAACATGAGAGACTTTTGCCTCTGCTTTGCCACTTTCAGATTTGTGTATTTCTTGAGAAAGGTTAGTAACCTTGTCGCCTACAGATTTTGACATAATTGCATCTTCTGACACTTTTGCTCTTTCTTTGTCACTTTCTGCGTTGCTTGTTTCCCGGATTTGATGCGTAACTTCATCTTCCGCAGATTTAACCAAAGGGTAGCTATGAGAATTCTTGGTTTTGATGTTAGGTTTATTAAGGTTTTCACTGTTGTTTAAGAGAGGCTCATTTACTGACATAACACAAGAATCGTAAGAAGCTGCTTGCTCAGTGCTAGGGTCTTTAGAGCCTTCGAAAACTTGTTTCAGCGCTTGGAAATTGCTCATGCGCTTTGATGATCCACATTTGGAGCGCAGATTATAACCACTTACACTGTTTTCATTACCTGACTTCTCGCTTTTTTTGTTTGGATTAATATATTTACTTTGTTGGGAGAATTCCATCAGTTGACTCTCAGCTGTCATTTGTGAATTTCCAACGTTTTTCTGTAAATCATTTTCACAGTGACTGCAACGCTCTTTACTAGTGCTTCCAAAATCAGAGTTTTCTTCTTCTGGTGTGCTAAGTGTGTCATAACTCTTAACTACACTTTGATGTGTTTTTGGAATGCTTGTTTTATTGATGTTTTTTATTTCCTTCTTAGTATTCTTAACAGCAGAAGCATAAGTATTAATAGATACAGTAGGTTTTATTACATATGTGGAATATGGATGTTTACTGACTTCAGACTCTGTCAAAAGACGTAAAAATTCTTGTAAAGCATATTTAATAAATTTGAAGTTCTTACTTTTATTTCCTGGAGGATAGATATAAGCTTCACCTTCTTTACATAATTCTTCAGGAATTAAACTTATGTTATCACCATTAACCACAGAATACAGATAATTTACCAAGTCAGACAACAAATTCTGTTCTAGCTTATGTGGAAAATGGATTAGCATATCAACATAACACTTAAAATTAAGAGAAGTGACAATATACTCGTGATAATGAGGTGCAATGTCACCTGTCATCTCAATCACTTTATTTCCCTTTACTAGATATACATAACCAGTCTTTGTTTCGTATTGTTGTACCCATCCTGCGCCATCAAAAACACGTGAGTTCTCCAGTGCCCATTGAATAAAATCCTGATCCCAGATTTCAAATTTGAATTCAGGAGAACACATCCGAGCCTTGATCATATTTGCGTCTTCACAGTGAAAGTACTTCTGCTGAGCTCTATCATATATCCATCCCAGCTCAACATGATCCTGATGTATAGATGCCTCCTCTCGTTCAGGGTGTCTATAAAAAAAATTCCTCTAATGCAGTTATAATTATCTCTTAGCTTGATATCTATTTTAATAGAAATTTATTATCAGGAATTTGGAAAGAGATATGAAAATTACTCTACTTTCAAGCCAGATAATATAATAAGCAATGTGTATTTTATAATAACGTTGGTAGAATTACCCACAATATGTTAAGTAAAAGGACACAAGTGCAACTAATGTGACGTTTTATTGTGGCAACGTTTCGCTCTCCTGGAGCTTTATCAAGCCGCTATGGCTTGATAAAATAACACATTAGTTACATTTGTTTCACTTTACCTAACAGTGCTTATATGTAGAGTAATTAATTATCTTTTTTATAATTACCAGACTAATTTATATGTAATTACAGGTTCTTATTGGTAATTTTCGAAGTAAATATATGCTTCTTATGCTTAATAATAATTATATATTTTTGTTTAAATAACCTAATAGTGTATACTATATCCTCTAACAACCCATCTTCATCGTGTACGAGACGCGTGCAGAGTTGAACGTTCCTTGGGTTTGCACACACACACACACACACACCTCGCTGCCAGATGTGCCACGACTTTTTTTTTTTTTATTTATGATTAAATAGATATTTTTATAAGTTAATGTAACTTAACCTTGGCTAACTTAAAAGGAAAAAATCTATATACACGGATTGTTCAAAAAATAATGTTGGAGACAAACACTGGAGCCTATTACAGTAGGCTGAAAACAAAATCTTTATTAATAAAGAGAAATTCTCTAGCTACGAATTTCTCTAGTTAAAAATTTCTCTACTTAAGAATTTCTCTACTTAAGAATTTCTCTCCTTAAGAATTTCTCTACTTAAGAATTTCTGTACTTAAGAATTTCTCTACTTAAGAATTTCTCTACTTAAGAATTTCTCTCCTTAAGAATTTCTCTACTTAAGAATTTCTGTACTTAAGAATTTCTCTACTTAAGAATTTCTCTACTTAAGAATTTCTCTCCTTAAGAATTTCTCTACTTAAGAATTTCTCTCCTTAAGAATTTCTCTACTTAAGAATTTCTCTCCTTAAGAATTTCTCTACTTAAGAATTTCTGTACTTAATGATTTCTGTACTTAAGAATTTCTCTACTTAAGAACTTATCTAGTCAAGAATTTCTCTGGTTAAAAACCTTACTGAGTACGATAAGCTAAAAAAATAAAAACAGTTGTGGTAACTTCACAGCCGTATGGGTTAGAGTACGTATTTCATATATGTCAGTCATGTGCACCAGATACTTCCACTTCTAACCTATCTAACATATCCCAAAACTTCTGTCGTATGTTATGCTTAGATTATATAAAATGCTTGCATTAAAACCTTTGGAAGTGTACACTTAGTTCTACCAAGCATTTGAGGCTCCTCACTGATAGAGGCTGCCGGCAATATCACAGGGTTTGTGTGTCTGCTCGGTCATTGCTCTGAACATCAACGTGTCCAGGGATCCAGCAAAAACAAAAGACTTGTGTTTACTAAAAATGCGACATAACCAACGTTTTATGTGAAGGACAAAGGGGTGAGGGAAGTCGATTTCCCGGATAGATTGTAACCCACTTTGAGTGCCAAAAAACAATGAATGAAGGGGTGGACATGGTCACAAAATGTATGATAACGAGGAGAATTTCGTGTAACTCTGCAGCGAAAATACTGGCTAACGTTAGTAAATGTTCTTTGATTATTGTTATTGGATAAAAAAGTAGTATACTCGACACAGTCTAGAAATTGAAAACCATTAGTGTACACTGCTATACTATGTATGAAAGTGAGACTGAAAGTGTACAAGAAAAAGTGAAGGTAAGGTTGTAGTGAACAAGTAAACTTTGGGTATGGAATAAGGGAGGAACAAAAGATGAATCTTTGGAACTTCCCAAGGAGGTAGGGAAGCTGCAGGGTGAACGTAAAGAGAGGAGGGAGGTAAACTAAGGGATGCCATTAGAGTTAGAATACGGATAAGAAAGGGGTGCAGTAGAGGCGAAGATTAAATAATTATTCTTATCAATATTCGTAACTGTTGTATGCACAGAAGGGTCGTGAAAGCGAACAAAATTACCATACACTGGGTATCAAGGCGATACTGTAAAAACGGCGTCTGCGTTGGTATACACACTCTGTGGGGAAAGATTGAAAATAACCGAGACAACCGTAAACCTTTACGATGAATAGGATCAAATTTAGAGTAGCATGGGTGAAGCTGAGTAATATAATTGGTTTCTGTAGTCTAGTTTGATAAGATCAGTGCTGAATATAAGCGAAGAAGGGTGTGTCTATCAGCCCTCAAGAAAAATAGGCTAAAGCTTTATGTAGGTTCAGGCGAAAGGTTATGCGAGACTTCCAGGACATTCGACAATCAAACAGAAGACAGAAAGAGATTTGACCTTTATGTTGTTCAGGGATACTGGAACCTTACAGGTATAGAACGGATAAAGCCGAGTACCACCCTTCCTTCCGAGTGCAGCACACTAATTTGGATTCCAGCAAACAGTGTAGTACCAAATATATTCTACTTACAGTACTAAACGATATCACTTCCATATAATTTTCTGAAAGTAGATGCTAATGTTATGAGTCGCCATCAGTAACATGGCTAGAATGTCAGGCTAGGAAGAAAGTTAGTCAGAAACTGTCAAGACCGAGGATCGAGCAGTCATGGAGACAGTCATGGTGGTAAGTAATCACTGATGATTCTGCCATAGGAAATGACGTCATTAAATAATAAGCTACTGTGATGGTGCAGTACACTGTGATAGTGACATACTGTATTGTGAAATGCAATATGGTCATCCAATGCAATGTTTTGTGGAGTGTCATTCATAGTGAAGTACATAAATTAGTACTACAATAATTAACTAAAACTATTTAGCACTGATACTCAATGAACAATAAAATATACAGTACTTAAAAATAAATTTATAAGCTGTAAATATTCCCCAATGACTTTTCATTCACTCACCAAAATAATTACTAATAATTGTTCTGTTACTTGTCGACAACCAGACAACAGGTCAAAACTTCGGCTACCAGTAATAACCTTCAGTAATTGCTGGCAAGCAAGGAGGACACAACCTCTATGGAAAATTATATTCACATACTTAACAAATTTTAAACATCGGCTGTGAGACTAGTTCAGGTATAACTGAAGCATCAACTGTGAGACTAGTTCAGGTATAACTGAAGCATCAACTGTGAGACTAGTTCAGGTATAACTGAAGCATCAACTGTGAGACTAGTTCAGGTATAACTGAAGCATCAACTGTGACACTAGTTCAGGTATAACTGAAGCATCAACTGTGACACTAGTTCAGGTATAACTGAAGCATCAACTGTGACACTAGTTCAGGTATAACTGAAGCATCAACTGTGACACTAGTTCAGGTATAACTGAAGCATCAACTGTGAGACTAGTTCAGGTATAACTGAAGCATCAACTGTGAGACTAGTTCAGGTATAACTGAAGCATCAACTGTGAGACTAGTTCAGGTATAACTGAAGCATCAACTGTGAGACTAGTTCAGGTATAACTGAAGCATCAACTGTGACACTAGTTCAGGTATAACTGAAGCATCAACTGTGACACTAGTTCAGGTATAACTGAAGCATCAACTGTGACACTAGTTCAGGTATAACTGAAGCATCAACTGTGACACTAGTTCAGGTATAACTGAAGCATCAACTGTGACACTAGTTCAGGTATAACTGAAGCATCAACTGTGACACTAGTTCAGGTATAACTGAAGCATCAACTGTGACACTAGTTCAGGTATAACTGAAGCATCAACTGTGACACTAGTTCAGGTATAACTGAAGCATCAACTGTGAGACTAGTTCAGGTATAACTGAAGCATCAACTGTGAGACTAGTTCAGGTATAACTGAAGCATCAACTGTGAGACTAGTTCAGGTATAACTGAAGCATCAACTGTGACACTAGTTCAGGTATAACTGAAGCAATGTTCCAATTAACAACTCTTGTAACATTATTTAAAAGAAATACAAATTCTGGTTAGTCGTCTCAGTATTTTATGAAAAATTACAATAATATTTTTTATCTATATAATACACCATGCATGGTTAAAAATGAATATACTCACGATGCCATGTCTTCCTTGAAATATGATGCTTAGATAATTCAAGTTCAGCCTCCAGTCAAAGTTCTCTTTATATCTCCTTATAATCACCAATATGGTAAGGTAAGACAGCCATCACCTGTCAATTGTAGGTTTATCAGATAAATACTTTTGTGAATTTAAAATTAAACATATTCAGCACAGTATTTATGCAGTATAATATCATTTAGAACACAAAAAAAGAACCAGATGCGTTTAGGAAGCTGCGTGATGCAAGAAAGCCATCCCCGTGTTCCACTAGCCTAACACCCTCTACCTCAACGCAAGTATAAGCAATAATGCAAGACAGTGATAATATTTCATTGTAGCAATATGTAAAAATATATATGTGTATGTACTCTGAGTGCCTGTGCATATATGTACGTATGTACACTTTTGCATATGCATACATGTGCATATGTATGCATGTATAAATTTAAGGTGTTCAATGATCGAGGTTATTGAAATAGTTCCCAGTATCCTGGAAATAATAATAATAATAACAATAATAATCTTTATTTCTACAAGTACATGATACAAGACCTTACTGACATCGATGATATCCTATATAAAAAGCCCCTGGTTATGCAGAGCATTTCAGGCTAATTTGGTTAATTTTGTCCCCAGGATATGACCCACACCAATCGGCTGACAGCCAGATAATAATTTACGGCTAGGTGAAGAGGAACACCCGTACCGGGGATCGAACCAAGGACCTCAATGTGTGGCTGAGTGTGCTACCAACCGAGCTATGGGACACCACGTAGCTTCCAATTATTATTATTATAATCAAGGGGAAGCGCTAAACCAGGAGGATTATACAGCGCCTGGGGGGGGGGGAATTGGAAGGCACTCAGGCTTAATTCGGGGAACTGGAGCACAGATCCAATTCCCTAAATCAAGAGCCCCTCACCAACATCAAGGAATCTTCATTGCGGGGTACGTAGCTTCCAAAACCCTCAGTGACGTAGCTTCACATATTAAAAAGTGTCTAAAAATTCGACCACGGCGCGGGTGCAGACTTGATTATTTTATATATACAATATTGTGAGACTTTCATTCCCGTTGTAACACGTTAAATTTATAATTTTCAGTTTACCTAGGGACGGGTTCAATATTTAACGGCGAGTGCATCTTATGGCTAGGATAGTACCCATTAATGGCTGATGCATCTTATGGCTAGGATAGTACCCATTAATGGCTGATGCATCTTATGGCTAGGATAGTACCCATTAATGACTGATGCATCTTATGGCTAGGATAGTACCCATTAATGGCTGATGCATCTTATGGCTAGGATAGTACCCATTAATGGCTGATGCATTTTATGGCTAGGATAGTACCCATTAATGGCTGATGCATTTTATGGCTAGGATAGTACCCATTAATGGCTGATGCATCTTATGGCTAGGATAGTACCCATTAATGGCTGATGCATCTTATGGGTAGGATAGTACCCATTAACTTTTGTTCGCGTGCACGAGAATTTGTTGATGTAATAATTGAACGAAAAATATGGAATAATTGGAATCCTTCTTTTAACCACCGGTGGTTCAGGAAGCAACTGGTAATTCAGGAAACAACTGGTGGTTCAGGACACAACTGGTGGTTCAGGAAACCACTGGTGGTTCAGGAAACAACTGGTGGTTCAGGAAGCAACTGGTGGTTCAGGAAACAACTGGTGCTTCAGGAAGCAACTGGTGGTTCAGGAAACAACTGGTGGTTCAGGAAGCAACTGGTGGTTCAGGAAACAACTGGTGGTTCAGGAAACAACTGGTGGTTCAGGAAACCACTGGTGGTTCAGGAAACCACTGGTGGTTCAGGAAGCAACTGGTAATTCAGGAAACAACTGGTGGTTCAGGACACAACTGGTGGTTCAGGAAACCACTGGTGGTTCAGGAAGCAACTGGTGGTTCAGGAAACAACTGGTGGTTCAGGATGCAACTGGTGGTTCAGGAAACAACTGGTGGTTCAGGAAACAACTGATGGTTCAGGAAACAACTGGTGGTTCAGGAAACAACTGATAGTTCAGGAAACAACTGGTGGTTCAGGAAACAACTGATAGTTCAGGAAACAACTGGTGGTGCAGGAAACAACTGATAGTTCAGGAAACAACTGGTGGTTCAGGAAACAACTGATAGTTCAGGAAACAACTGATGGTTCAGGAAACAACTGGTGGTTCAGGAAACAACTGATAGTTCAGGAAACAACTGGTGGTTCAGGAAACAACTGATAGTTCAGGAAACAACTGGTGGTTCAGGAAACAACTGATAGTTCAGGAAACAACTGGTGGTTCAGGAAACAACTGGTGGTTCAGGAAACAACTGGTGGTTCAGGAAACAACTGGTGGTTCAGGAAACAACTGGTGGTTCAGGAAATAACTGATAGTTCAGGAAACAACTGGTGGTTCAGGAAACAACTGGTGGTTCAGGAAACAACTGGTGGTTCAGGAAATAACTGATAGTTCAGGAAACAACTGGTGGTTCAGGAAACAACTGGTGGTTCAGGAAACAACTGGTGGTTCAGGAAACAACTGATAGTTCAGGAAACAACTGGTGGTTCAGGAAACAACTGGTGGTTCAGGAAATAACTGGTGGTTCAGGAAACAACTGGTGGTTCAGGAAACAACTGGTGGTTCAGGAAACAACTGGTGGTTCAGAAAACAACTGGTTGTTCAGGAAACAACTGGTGGTTCAGGAAACAACTGATAGTTCAGGAAACAACTGGTGGTTCAGGAAACAACTGGTGGTTCAGGAAACAACTGGTGGTTCAGGAAACAACTGATAGTTCAGGAAACAACTGGTGGTTCAAGAAACAACTGGTGGTTCAGGAAACAACTGGTGGTTCAGGAAACAACTGGTGGTTCAGGAAACAACTGGTGGTTCAGGAAACAACTGGTGGTTCAGGAAACAACTGATGGTTCAGGAAACAACTGGTGGTTCAGGAAACAACTGATAGTTCAGGAAACAACTGGTGGTTCAGGAAACAACTGGTGGTTCAGGAAACAACTGATAGTTCAGGAAACAACTGGTGGTTCAGGAAACAACTGGTGGTTCAGGAAACAACTGGTGGTTCAAGAAACAACTGATAGTTCAGGAAACAACTGATAGTTCAGGAAACAACTGGTGGTTCAAGAAACAACTGATAGTTCAGGAAACAACTGGTGGTTCAAGAAACAACTGGTGGTTCAGGAAACAACTGGTGGTTCAGGAAACAACTGGTGGTTCAGGAAACAACTGGTGGTTCAAGAAACAACTGATAGTTCAGGAAACAACTGGTGGTTCAAGAAACAACTGGTGGTTCAGGAAACAACTGGTGGTTCAGGAAACAACTGGTGGTTCAGGAAACAACTGGTGGTTCAGGAAACAACTGGTGGTTCAAGAAACAACTGGTGGTTCAGGAAACAACTGGTGGTTCAAGAAACAACTGGTGGTTCAGGAAACAACTGGTGGTTCAGGAAACAACTGGTGGTTCAGGAAACAACTGGTGGTTCAGGAAACAACTGGTGGTTCAGGAAACAACTGGTGGTTCAGGAAACAACTGGTGGTTCAAGAAACAACTGTGGTGTGTCATCCTAATATGGCATTCTTCAAGTCACTATGTATCTCTCACAACTCACTGGCTTTATAACCTCAGTATGTTAGAGGTTATCAAAGTTTCAGGACCGAAACGTTTTCTAAGAAATAAAATCCTAGCTCACGTGTCTTTCTAAACCAATTTGTCGGTATCTGTTACTAAATTTTAAACTATATAAATCAGAATCATTATTGACGCACTGAACCATTGACATTTTCCAGATCCACGACGATATTATTGCCTCTTTATTACTCTTCTAAATTTTGTTTGGCAAAAAAAAATTGCTTCATACACTAAAAATTATATTCCTCTATTAAGTTGCAGTATTTTATAAGTGTAACTAGCTCATACTGTGTCTGGCATCTCTCTCGTTATTTTTCTCCTGTTATTCAGTATTTTTAATCTTTTAATTTCTTGTATATTCTTTAACGTTTAATTTGCATTTACAAAAATGCAAAAGAAAAATAAAAATGTTTTGCTTTCAACATCTTTTAAAAATACCAAAAGTTAGGTGACAGTTTTTTATGTGAAAAGTTTTTAAAACAGAATGTTGTTGAGATACAGTTCAATATTTATCATATTTCCAAATTCTAATAAGTCCATGAGGCGTCCTTTTTTTATTCGTTGTCAGTGACATTTTTATTACTTTTTTTATCTTCGAAGCCGTTTTCTCTTCACCATACACAAATGTATTTTTTTTAGAATTTAAAAAACTGGGGCAGTAGGAATAAAAAAATTAAAAAAAAAAAAACTTGTCCTGTATCAGTAGTATATAATCAATGAAATAATAATTTCGTTTGCACTAAATAATTGGACTCATATTCCTTGTGGCATGCAAAGAGTACGTAACCTTTATTCGGCACATGTACACACCCTCATTTACAGGCTATCTCCCCCAACCAGCGAACCAGGTGACTGAGAGTTGATGATGGGGCCCCATCGTTCAACTAGTGACCAGGTTCTAGCCAATAAGAAGATGGTTTTGGCAATCGCAGAGGATATGTGGGTACCACTCTCCTGTCTGCCCTTGTCATTCCCATTCTAGAGCTGGTTGAAGCACAGTCTGCTTTCTTGTGGCTTCTATTCTGCCTTGCTTACCGTGGAGTGCATTATACTAATCTCTGTACATAGTGTACATATTGCTGGTGAAGGATAATATAATCAAAAACTTTTCTGCTGTGTTTATTTTGCTCCCTTTACATCCAGGATAACAGGCCATTTGGACTCCTGGGTTGTAATATGGGGGCCTGTCCGGGATGCTGGAGCTGGACTTAGAGAAAGGGTTGAGCCTAGGGTGAAGCTGGTAGCAGGAACATTGTGCAGCTTGCTGTCTGGCATTGCATTAGCTTTACCAATGCTTTACAAATTTTGCGTGTCAGTTACTTTGTTATGGTCAGCCTTGCTATTGTGTGATCATTCAACAGCTCGCTACTAACTTGTTCGGTGTGCTCGCTTCGCTATGGTCAGTCTTGTAGAACAGTGCGTAGCCTGCTGTCTGGCATTGCTTTACAAATTTTGTGTGTCAGTTGCAGTCAACTTTGCTACTGAGTATGCATATTCTGCAATCGTACTGTGCATAGCGAGTAACTTATGCCACCTAGACGAGTCAGACGTCTGGTGTCGGCATATACTTTGCATAACCTACCTAAATTGTCCCTACAGCGTTGTTGGCAAATTGCTCGTTCCATTGGTATTAAATATAAACGCACGCTCACAGCTGCGCAACTGTGTTCACTGATTGCTGACAAACTTTGAGAAGAAGAGATGGCACATCAGACTCCTCCCTCTACGGGAGCTAGGGCAAAAACTACTATGTTCTCGCAGAAGGAAGATGATACACCAACGGAGCAAAATGGTCAGTCGAGTGCAGCAGGGTTGTCTCGAAGTGAATCAGCGGCGTTGGCACTTGAGCTGGCAAAAATCAATCTTAAGCAAACTAGGGAACAGAGAGCATTCGCAAGGGAAGAATTTGATAGGGAAAGAGAATGGAGGCAGTTTTCACATTCTGTAAATGATTTTAGTTTACAGAAAGCAGTACAGTTTGTTCCCCGCTTCAATGAGGCCGAACCAGAACAATTTTTCGAAAGTTTCGAAAATCAGGCTCGAGCCTTGAGGTGGCCAGAACAGCATTGGGCATCGTTGGTTCATACAGCATTGTTTGGTAAGGGACAGGAATTTACGTCAGCATTAAATGACACTGACTTTTTGATTATTAAGTAGTAAAAGACCACAGTGTTGGGAGCTATACTTTGTATCCCAGTCAAATATAAAAAGCTTTTCAAACTAAGCAGGCGGCAGCCTGGTCAATCCCTGGTGGATTTTGTAAGACAGCAAACCAAAGCTTTTACCGGCTGGTATAAAGAAAGTGGTGTTACCTCCTTTGAGGAGCTGGTACAGCTTATTCTGATTGACAACCTGCTGGGGTCTGTGGGGCCAGAGGTTCAAAGTCTTTCTGCAGGATCGTGACTTAACTACTGCATTGGAGGCGCCAGGTTGGCTGTTTACCTTCGAAACTAATCGTCCTTGCCCGAGGGGGTCCCGTCTCTCTTTTCAACAGCCTGGCATGGCAGGGGGGATCGTCAACCTTGGAGAATGAAGTGCCAGCCGGGGGGGGAAAAGAACGTCTACGTCATCCCAACAAAAGTCACCTGGTGAGCCGCAACTTCCCCAACTTAGGGTTTCCACCTGCTAGAGAGACAAATACTCAACATGGTGCATCTCGAGAACAGTATCCAGAGAGACCCCAGCCAGAGCGACACCGTTGCAATCCGCAGGGAGTAAAGGGCAAGCCTGTCTTTCTGTTCCTCTGTAAAAAAGTAGGTCATATCCATCCCAACTGCCCCCACAAACCCCAACCATCGGGGAAAAATCTAAAAATTCCCTAGTAACATGCCCCCGAGAGAAGTAGAAAAAAAGGTATGGCCCCTTATTATTGCAAGAGTCTTATTTCCCTTCAGGAAAACTCAGAAACAACTGAAGTCAAAACCTTTAGAGATACTGGAGCATATTGCTCACTTATCAGAGAAGGAATACTACCCCTTTCAAACAACACTTCCTTGAATTACTCTGTTTTATTGGAAGCATTTGAAGGAGCTATATATTCTGTCCCTTTGCATAAAATTTATGTACAGTGCAAATATTACACTGAGTACTTGACTGTGGGTGTCTCAAAAGGATTCCCCATGAAAGATGCTATGTTATTACTGGGTAATAACATTACTACTGTTAGTGCGTGTCCTGAACCTATAATGATTAATTCTTCTCCGGTGTTGGCCATAACTCGGGCAACATCCCAAGGGTTGTCTGGCGAAAATGTTGACCTATCCTTGGACGACTCCGATCTCGGAATAGCCACATTGTTTTATGAGGCACACCGGCCGAAGCCTCGTAAATAAAGTGAACAGACCCCGATCAAGCCTTCCTATTCCCAGGTTGCAGGATTACCAGATATCTCTGTTTCCATGCCCGAGGGACTGTCCTTTCGGGAGGAGCAACGAAAGGACCCTTCTTTAAAATTTGCTTTTCAGACAGCCATGGGTAAATCCTCTTCGGATCATCCGGTCAAGTATGAACTTAAAAACGATTATTTGATCTGCACTGAGACTGATAAGGAGATAGAGGGCCGGCAATTGTCTGACAGGTTAGTGGTTCCAACAAAGTATAGACCTCAAATATTAAATATAGCTCATAATACTTCATTAGGAGGTCACTTAGGAATTACAAAAACCTTGTAGAATCACAAAAGAATTTTATTGGCCAAAATTAAAGAAAGATGTGAAGAATCATATTAGGTGTTGCCGAGAATGTCAACAAGTAGGGAAACCTGGACATTCCATTAAACCTGCACTTCTCCAACCCATACCTGCTGATGGAGAACCTTTGCAGATTTAATTATAGATTGTGTAGGTCCACTACCTAGGCAAAGTCTGGAAATCAATATTTATTTACGATTATGGATAGAGTAACCAGAATCCTGAAGCAATTCCCCCTGCGCAGTATTAATACTAAAGCTAAATTTTCAAAGCTTTAATCAAATTTATTTCTTGTTTTTGGCATTCCTAAAAACTATTTTAAAGTGATCAAGGTACTAACTTCACTGCCAAAGCATTTAGGGAAGTATTAACTAGGTTAGGGATAATCCACAACTTATCCACTGCCTATCATCCTCAGTCCCTAGGCGCCTTGGAAAGATTCCATCAGACGTTAAAAACCATGATGAGAACTTTTTGCATGCACTTTCCTACAGACTGGGATGAATCACTACCTTTGTTGCTGTTCTCAGTACGAGAGACGGTGCAAGAGTCTACAGGTGCAAGAGTCTACATTGGGCACAATGTACGAGGTCCTCTTCGGGTGCTCAAGGAAGGATGGATGGGAGAAGACGTTAGCTCAACACTCTACAACCCGTCTTCAAGGTTGCAGGTGGCACGTCAGTTAGCCAAGGCCAACCTAAAGACAGCTCAAAGTAAGATGAAACAGAGGTTTGAAAGAAGTGCACAATTCCGCTCCTTCCATCCAGGAGACAAGGTGTTGGTGCAGGAACCTATACCTGGCCACACCTTGAAAGCTAGATTTACGGGACCTATGCAGATTGTAAGTAGATTATCTGATGTAAATTATGTGGTAGCTCCCATTGATAAGACCTAAAAACTAAAACTTACCACATTAATCAATTAAAATCTTTTCATACACCAGATAAAGTCCCAGTAATGACTCTGTCCTCTACCTCTGAGGACGACTCTGATTCTTTGCACTCTATCTCTGAAATTAATGTTAAACTTTCTAATTCTGTCCTCAAGGATCCTAGCCCTTTAATGGAGGGACTATCTGAAACGCAAACAACAAGTTTAACTGACCTTCTACAGTCATATCCTAAATTTTTTTCGGATGTGCCGAAAAAATGTACGTTAGGTTATCATGATGTAGATGTGGGAAACTCTAAACCCTATTAAACTCTCCCCCTACAGAGCTAATCCTGAAAAGCAGAGGCTACTTCAGCAGGAAGTAGAATTTCTATTAAAGCATGGTTTAGTGGAGGAGTCATCTAGTCCATGGGCTTCACCGTGCATCCTTGTTAAAAAGGCTGAAGGAGGGTTTCGTATGTGTACAGACTACCGTAAGGTGAATGAGGTCACAATTACAGATGCTTACCCTCTTCCTCGTCTGGATGACGTTAATTGACTTTTGTGTAAGGCTACTTTTGTGTCCAAGTTAGATCTCCTTAAAGGTTACTATCAGGTACCTTTGACGGATAAGGCGAAGGAAATCTCTGCCTTCGTAATTCCAGGAGGCCATTATCAATATAGTTACCCCCTTCGGAATGAAAAATTCCCCCTCTTCATTCCAGAAACTTATCCATCAGGCTATTAAAGGACTTGAAGACACGGCAGCGTACCTAGATGATATTGGTTGTGGTGGGCTGATACTTGGGATCAACACCTACTTAGACTCAAGGCTCTTTATGAGACCTTTCAGAGTTCCCATTTAACAGTTAATTTATCTAAATCTTCCTTTGGCCAGGCCACTATCACTTTTCTAGGCCATGAAGTAGGTAGTGGTAAAGTTGCACCTAAACTGGCTAAAGTTCTTGCTATTAAAAATTATCCAGTTCCTCATGATAGGAAATCTCTTCAACGTTTCCTAGGCATGATAGGATTTTACAGAAGATTCTGTAAGAATTTCTCAGATATTGTAGCCCCTCTTACCTCTCTTACCAGTCACAAAGTTCCCTTTAATTGGACCCCAGATTGTAACAATGCTTTTGATAAAGCAAAAAGAATATTGTGTACTGCACCCATTCTTTTGTCTCCAGACTTCTCCAAACCTTTTTCATTACAGGTTGATGCTTGTGAGTCTGGGGTTGGGGCAGTACTATTACAAAACGAGAATGAGGAGTTGCAGCCTGTAGCTTATTATTCTGCTAAGTTCCAGCCGCATCAGAGGGCTTACTCTACCATTGAAAAAGAAGCCCTCGCGCTGGTACTGGCTTTGGAGCATTTCGATGTTTATGTGGGCCAGACATCGCAGGTGGTCACCGTCTACAGTGATCACAATCCTCTAGTATATCTCCAAACCATGAAGAACCACAACACAAGGCTCCTGCGCTGGACGCTAAGGCTGCAGCCCTATAATATTACTATTGTACATATTGCCGGCAAAGAAAATATGTTGGCAGACTCTTTATCTAGAGTCTAATTACTATATTTACTTAGGTTAGGATGTTAGGCTATTTGTGGTAACCCTTTCCACGCTCTTTTTTTTTATCCCCTGGTGTGGGTTTTTTTTTTTAGTGAGGGGATGCGGGCTACCGTCCGCCTGTATCTTGGACCTATGCTAGCCCGACTGACTGTTGTCTCACTCTGGGTTTAGGGTTTGGCTTTTTGTCACGAGAAAAGCTGAGCTCTATCTAAGAGTTGGATGGTGGAGAGGAAAGGCGGTCCCATTATTTTGTGCCATGGCGGCACGGTTACCACTGGGAGGTGGCAGCCTAATCCTTAGCCTT
>NC_069469.1:2288420-2315920 GCF_026875155.1 Cherax quadricarinatus
AACCTGAAAAGTTTTGCATTGGTAGGATTGTGGTTTTTTTTTCGCTCAAAAACACCAAAGATAACAGGGATATCTTGCTACTCCTATTACACTTTGGTCACATTCACAGACACGCACATATATATTATATACTACATCTGGTTTTCTCTTTTTTCAAAATAGTTTGTTTTTTTTATTTCTTCTTTTGTCCATGGGGAAGTGGAAAAAAAATTTTTCCTCCGTAAGCCATGCGTTCGTATGAGGGACAAAAATGCGGGAGCAATGGGTATAACCCCTTCCCCTGATACAATTACAAAAAAGAGAAGAAGAAAAATTTTAAAAAAACTGGGTTGTTTAAAATGTGCGTGGATGTAGTGGGATGACAAGAAACAGATGATTGCTGATGTTTTAAATGAAAAAAGTTGGATGTCCGGCCCCTAAGCGAAAAAAAGTAAAGGGGGGTAGGGAGTTTCAGTGGGGGGAAAAAAATGGGATTAAATCTGGATTCTGAGAGAGTTAGAGAAAAGGAAGGGGGCAGTAAGTTAATGATCGTTAGGGAAGGGAAAAGAGAATAGAAGTGTAAATTCAAGAATTATTGGTTTAAAAAGTAAAGGTTGGATGCGAGAAGGGGGTCATAATAAGCGTGTATGCCCCGGAGAAGAGAGGAATGCAAGGGGGAAGAGGTTTTGGGGAGATTTTTAAAGTAAATTTTATGGGGCCCTTTAAACCAAGTGAGAGAGTATTGTGGTGGGGATTTGAATGCTAAGTAGGAAAAAATTTTAGAGGGGTGGGGAAGGGGGTGGGGTCCCAGGTGTAAATGAAAATGGGGCCCTTTGATTGAACTTTGTATAGAAAGGGGGTTTTTATTTTTGGTAAACATTTTTTAAAAGAAAAAGGGGATAAATAAGTATAACTATATGTGGGGGCGAAATGACAGTATTTTTGTTGGATTTTATTGTGAAAAAAGACTGTTGAGTAGTTGGGAAATGTAAAGTTTTAGAGGGGCCAAATTATCAATACTTCTGTTGTGCTAACTGAGAGTAAAAGGTAGAGGGGATAAAAGGAGAATAAAGCATGGGAAAGAGAGGTGAAGGTTTTAAACAAAAAGAGGAGGCAGTTGGGAAATATAAACGCTATTGGGGTAGAGGGGCTAATGAGACATGGGCAATGGGGTCGAAGAGGTATGGGTAGGTTTAAAAAAGTAGTTTTTGAGTGTTCAGAAAGAAGTTTGTGGTTACAGGAAAGTGGGTGAGGAGGGAAGGGAGCGATTGGGGAATGTGATGTAAAAGAGTGTAAGGGAAAAAATTTAGCATAGAGAAGTTTTTACAAAGTAAAGTGATGAAAGGGGGGGAAAGAGTTATGGAAAAAAAGAGAGAATTAAGGGGAGTGGTGAAGAAAGAAAAAAAGGAGCAATGAGAGGTGGGTGGATGTTTCAAAAAAATTTTTGTTGAAAATAAAAAAAAAGTTTTGGGTGAGAAAAATTTAAAGAAAGCCTAGAGAAAATGGTTTGTCAGTTAAAAATAGGAGAGGAGAGTTATTAAATGGAGGTTAGGGTAGGGAAGATGGAAGGAAATTTTTGAGGAATTGTTAAATGTTGATGAAGTAGGGAAGCGGATTTCGTGATGGGGCAAGGAGGAAAACATCTTTAGGAGTGGGGAAGAGCCCAGTTGTATTGGGGGAAGTCGGAGGCAGTAGGAAAAATTTAAAGGGGGGTAAGGCAGCCGGATTGTGGGATAAAGATAGAAATGTTAAAGCGGGTGGGGATATATTTTTTGGAGGGTTGGTGCTTTTTTTTTAATAAATGTAGGGAAGAGGGTAAGGTACCGGGGATTGGAAAAGAGGCATGCATATTTCCCTTTTTGTAAAAGGCAAAGGGGATAAAAGAGGTGAAAAATTTAAAAGGGGATAAGTCGGGTTGAGTGACCTGGGAAAAATGTTTGGTAGAGTTTAATTGAAAGAATTAAGGGTAAGACGGAGAAAAGGATAGCAGATGAAAAAAGGGGGCTTTAGGAAAGGTGGGGGTTTGTGGACCAGGGGTTTCGGAACATAAGTGAACTATTTTAAAATAAGGTAAAGAGGTTTTTGGGGGGGTTTTTTTGGAAAAACTTTTGGGGGGAAAAGGGGGGTTGGGGTTTTTTTGTTGGGGTAGGGGGTTTTTGGTTCAAACATTAAAGGTTTTTCAAAAAACCAAGTTTAAAAAAATTTTAAAAAAAAAAATTTTTTAAAAAAAAGTATTAACAAATTTTTAGTTTGTTTAAATATTTATAATTTTAAAAAAAAATAAATTTTTCAAACATTTTAAAAATAAAAATAAAAAACAAAGTGGGATTTTCCACTGCTCTTTCTGATGACCCTGTGTCTTGGGAGATTCTGAAGAGAATTGCAGAGATTGGTGGAGAATTTGGTAGGGTGTGCAAAAAGAAAAGAAAATTAAAGGTGAATACAGGAAAGAGTAAGGTTATGAGGATAACAAAAGATTTAGGTGTGAAAGATTTAATATAGAATTTGGAGGGGGGAGAGTATGGAGGAGGTTTGAACGTAAATTTAATATTGGGGGGTGGACGTTTTCACGGAGGGGGCTAGAAAAATGAGGTGAATCATAGAATGATGAGGGAAAAAGAGTGAGTGGTGCACTTGAGTCTGTGGAAACAAAAAACTTTGTCCCTTTGGGGCAAAGAGGGGAATGTATGAGAGTATAGTTTTACCAACGTCTTTTTATGGGGTGAAGCGTGGTGATGAAAATTGCACGAGGAGAAGGCGGAGGCAGGGAGATGTATGTTGGGGCAATGGTGGTGGGAAAAAAATGCAGAGAATTGTATTTTTTGGGGTTAGGGAGGTTTCGGGATTTCCCAAAAGTTGTCCCCGAGGGTGAGGAAAGGTTTTTGAGGTGGTTCGGACATGTAGAGAGAAAGGAGCGAAAAAAGAATACTTTAAGATGGATCAGTCTGTAGGGAAGGAAGGCGGGTAGGGGTCGGCCTAGGAAGGGGTTGGAGGGAGGGGTAAGGGGTTTTGTGTGCGAGGGGCTTGGACTTCCGCAGGCATGCGTGAGCTGTTTGATAGGGTGATGGAGACAAAGGTTTTTTTTACTTATGCTGTTTTGGGGTGTGAGCAAAGTAACATTTTGAAGGGATTCAGGGAAAACCCGGAGGCCGGACTTGAGTTGGGATGGAAGTCGTGCCTGCACTCTGAAGGGGGGGTTAATGTTGAGTTTAAAAACTGTATGTAAAAAACCCCTTTTGGCAAGGGCGTGTGGAGTGAATGATGGTAAAATTTTTCTTTTTGGGGCCCCCTGCCTTGGTGGGAACGGCCCGGGTGAAATAAAATAAATAAAAAATATTTATAATATAATATAATATTAATATATATATATATTTATATATATATATATATAATCTCTTTTGAGAAACTGAAAACCCTTTTTAAATTGGAAAAATCCCCCAAAAAACCTTAAACCCAAATTTCAATAAAACAAAAAACTTCTACTAAAGGCAAATGAATTAGTCAAACAATTTACTTTCCCCTAATCCATCTTTTCCCCACATGTATGGGGTAATAAAAAAACACAAACCGGGGAAACCCGTCAGACCCTTATTAGTCCCGGGTCATTTCATATAAATTTTCCAAATGGTTTTTTGATATTTTTTAGCCCCATTTTTGGCAAAATTTTTAACTTTAAAAATTTTTTAAAAAAACCAGACTTTGGTTTTAAAATTTAAGCTCCCCTTTATGACTTTAAAAAGATTTTTAAAATGGTTGTTTTGATGTTACTTCGTTTTCGAAGTTCCTTTTGGATTTTTTTAAGTTTCTTTTGAAGAACTCGTTAACTATGATTTTTCCCTTGTCTTCCTACTTCTTAAACTTATTAAACTTTGCATTGTTTTATGCAAAAATTTTTTATTTAATGATAAGTTTTACACTCAGAAATTTGGTAGGCAATGGGGAAAACCTCTTTCACTGTTTTTTAGTAAACCCATACATGGAATTTTTTTTAAACAAGGGTTAACAAATCCCCCTAAAGAGCTAAATGGTTCAGATTGTTGTGATATTTTGGTCTTTTGCCCCTAAATGTAGATTAACCTTTCTTTGGGAAAAATTTAAAAAGTTAGCCATTTATAAATTTACTGTTGAGGGGTTTTAAGAAAAAAAATCATTGCCTTTTTAGATTTTTAATTATTAAGGGTTTTAAAAATGAATTCAGATTTTAAAATTTACAGAAAAACCCACAAAACTGTTCTATGTCCCCTATTATTTTCCATCAAAATAGTCAAACTATTGTTTTCTCATCAATGTTTTTTAGAGCTTTTGATTGTATCCAGTTTTAAGATGAGGAATATCCAAAATTTAGAAATGGTAAGATTTAAAATACCCAAGAAAAGTAATTGATAAATCTTTTGAAATTTCTGAAATACTTTTTCCCAAAAGGGGAAAAAACCCGTTATTCAACTAAAAAAAATTGGTTCTCCCTTACCCTGAAAAATTTGGTTTTAGCCTTCTCTTCTTAAAACTTTTAAATTTAAAGTTTTATTTTAAAAATTTGATACGTAAAAATACTTTTTATAAAGAATTCCCCCCCAAAATATGATGGGATGTGTTATAAGATTTTTTGAAAATTTGCGATAAAGTTTATTTCGGCCCAAAAGGGGAAAATTCTCGAACAAGATTAAAACAAAATAAAAATAGCATTAAAAATGGGCAAAAATCCCAAAGCTCATTTATTCTGTAAGAGATTTTAAAAAAATTTTAAAAAAGTTGGAAAGAAGTATCAAGCAATCCATGGGGGCAGGAATTAATTTAATCTTGTTTCATAAAAAAACAGTTTTGACAATAATATGAATATTTCCTTTGGTTTATATAAATTAGATCCATTTATAATTAATAGAATTTGGGAAGAATTTAATAATACACTGGACAAATAATAATATTTAAATTTTCTTGGGTAGAATAGTTTGTTGGTGGGTTGTGCAAAGGACCTGTCCAGTTGGGCCGGCGCACGTCAGGTGTTTAACTGTTGTGGGATCTGATAGTGAGGTGTTGGCCAGACCCCTTATATACCTTCCTTGGATGCTTTACTTTCATAGTTCCTTGATAATGTGAGTAGTCACGAAAGCGCTTGGGATTTCTCTATTCTTTCACAGTGGTTGTTTTGCAATATATATATATATATATATATATATATATATATATATAATATATATATATATATATATATATATATATATAATATATATATATATATATATATATGCAAAACAAGCCACGGGGGATGGTGGAAATCTTTAGCTGAGAGAGCCTGCGGGAGTTGACAAACCTGCACTGAGCTACTAGGAGAAACTTCCCTTCACTCCTTCAGTTGCTCCCTTGCAATTTTGCACAGCTCCTGGCGCACTGAGAAGTTGAAAGTCCCTGAGCAAAAGATTCCCACCCCCATGGCTTCTTGCACTTTAAAGACCCCTGTCTGCGTTTTTTTTGAAATATTAATATATATATTTATATATATATATATATATATAATATATATATATATTATTATATATATTAATAGTAGGTTGGTAGACAGCAACCACCCGGGAAGTCTCCCGTCCTGCCGTGATGTAAAACAAAAACCTGTAATGTTTTGCATGATGGTAGGATTGCGGTTTTCTTTTTCTGTCTCATAAAAACGCTAGGTAAAGGGATATCTTGCTACCCCTACTTACATTTTGGTCAATTTCAAGACAGCACTTTGCATTAAATATACTACATCTGGTTTTTCTCCTTTTTTCAAAATAGTCTTGTTTTTTTTTATTTTTCTATTGCCCCAGGGGGAAGGGGAAAAAAATTTTTCCCTCCGAAAACAGGCGTGTCGTATGAGGCACAAAATGCCGGAGCAAGGGGCGAAACCCCCCTTCCCTGTTAATTTACTAAAAAGAGAAAAAAAAAACTTTATAAACGGGGGTTTTTTAAAATGTGCGTGGATGTATGGGGGATGACAAGAAAAAGATTGTATGTTATGAATAAAAGAATTGGTGTCCGGGCTCAAAGGAAAAAAGCTGAAGGGGGTGGAGGTTTCAGGGGGGAAATAAATGGGATTAAAATTTGGATACTGAGAGAGTTAGAGAAGGAAGGGTAGCGTAATGTTAAATGTAGTTATGGAAGGAGAAAAGAGAATATAATGTGAAATTTCGAGATTTAGTGGATTAAAAAAAAAGGTTTGGATGCGAGAAGGGGTATAATAACGTGTATGCCCTGGAAAAGGAGGAATGCAGAGGGGAGAGAGTTTTTGGGGAGTTTTAAGTGAATTATAGGAGCCTTTGACCAAGTGAGAGAGAAATTTGTGGTAGGGGACCTAAAATGCAAGTAGGAGAACTTTTAAGGGGGTGTGGGGGTAAGTTTGGGGTGCCAGGTGAAATGATAATGGGAGCCTTGATTGAATTTTGTATAAAAAGGGGGGTTTAGTTAAGGTAAAATATTTAAGAAAAGAGGATAAATAAGTATACACGATATGATGTAGGCAAAATGACGTAGTTTTTGGGTTTAGTATTAGTGATAAAGATGTTGAGTAGACTTCAGGATGTACAGTTTATCGAGGGGCCACGATATATCAGATCACTTTCTAGTTGTAGTTCCTGGGGAAAAAGGTAGAGGGGAAAAGGGAAAATAGAAGCATCAGGGAAGAGAGAGGTAAGGTTTAAAAACTAAAAGAGGAGGCATTGGGGTAAGATATAACATATTGGAGGATAGTGGGCAAATGAGAGCATGGGCAATGGGGTCGAAGAGGAAGGGGGGTAGGTTTAAAAATGTAGTGTTAAAATTGTTCAGCAGAAGTTTGTGGTTACGGAAATGGGTGCAGGAGGGAAAGGAGCGTTGGGTTTGGAATGATGATGTAAAGAGAGTAGTAAGGGAAAAAAAAGTTACATATGAGAAGTTTTACAAAGTAAAAAGTGATGCAAGGGGGGAAGAGTATATGGAAAAAAGAGGAGGTTAAAGAGTGGTGAAGAAATGTAAAAAAGAGCAAATGAGAGAGTGGGTGAGCTTTTTATCAAAAAATTTTTTTAAAAAATAAAAAAAAGTTTTGGAGTGAGATTAACAATTAAGGAAGCCTAGAGAAAAAAGGGTTTTGTCAGTTAAAAATAAGAGGAGAGTTTTTTAAAAATGGAGAGTTAGGGGTATTGGGAAGATGGAGGGAAATTTTTGGGGAAAATTGTTAAATGTTGTGAAATGGGGAAGCTGTGATTTCGTGTTAGGGCAAGGAGGAAAAAAAACTTGTGGAGTGAGAAGACCCTTTTGTGAGTGTGGGGAATTTGTGAGGCGGGAGGAAAAATGAAAAAGGGGTTAAGGCAGCCGGTTTGAGGGGATAAAGATAAAATTTTTTAAAAAGCAGGGGGGATTTTGTTTTGGGTGGTTGGTGCAATTTTTTAATAAATGAGGGAAGAGGGTAAGGTACTAGGGTTGGCAGGAGCATGCTATTTCCTTTTTAAAAAGGGGCAAAGGGGATAAAAGAGTTGAAAAAATTATAGGGGGATAAGTTTTGATTTAAACCAAAAAAGTGTATGGTTAAGTTATAATTGAAAAAATTGAGTAAGACGGAAAAATGGGATGCAATGAAAAAGGGAGGCTTTAGGAAAGGTAGGGGGGTGTGTGGACCAGGTTTTTACAGTGAAACATAAAGTGAACAGTATTTAGATAAGGCAAAAGAGGTCTTTGGGGCATTAAAGGGATTTGGGAAAAAAGGCTTATGACAGGGGGATAGGGGGGAAGTGGCGATGTTGCAAGGTATGGTGTAGGGGGTAGGTTATGAAAGCAGTGAAGGGTTTTTACGAGGATAGTGAGGCTCAAGTTAAGTAGTAGAAAAGGGGGAAATTTTTCCCATAAAAGTAGGCCTTAGAAAAGGATGTGTGATGTCACCGTTTTTGTTTAATTATTTATAGGGGGGGTTTAAGAAAAGAAAATGCGGGGTTTTGGCAAGAGGGTGGAGTTAAAAGATAAAGAATCCCACAGGGGGGGAGTTGCACAGCTCTCTTTGCTGAGACACTGGCTTTGGGAGATTTGAAGAGAAGTGCAGAGATTGGGGAAAATTTGGTAGGGTGTGCAAAAGAAAAAAAATTAAAGGTAAATACGGGAAAGATAGGTTATGGGGAAAACAAAAAAGTTAGGTGATGAAAGATTGAATATCAGATTGGAGGGAGAGAATGGAGGAGGGAACGTATTTCAATTTTGGGGGTGACGTGTCGCGGAGGGGTCATGAAAGATGAGGTGAATCATAGAATTGATGAGGGAAAAAGAGTGAGTGGTGCATTTTAGGAGTCGTGGAGCAGAGAACTTTGTCCTTGGAGGCAAAAAGGGAATGTATGAGGTAAGTTTTACCCAAAGTCTTATATGGGGGGGAAGCATGGGGTGTAAAGTTGCGCGAGGAGAAGGGGAGGCAGGGAGATGTCATGTCTGAGGGCAATGTGTGGTGTAATATAATGCAGAGAATTTGTGTTTGGAAAATTTTGGGGAGGTGCGGGTTACCAAAACTGTTGTCCAGAGGGTTGAGGAAGGGTTTTTGGGTGGGTTCGGACATTAAGAGAATGGAGCGAAAAAGAAAAAAAACTTCAAGAGTGTATCAGTTGTATGGGGAAGGGGGGGTAGGGGTCGGGCCAGGAAGGGTTGGAGGAGGGGGGAAAAAGGGGTTTTTGGGCGAGGGGGTTGGACTTCCAGAGGCATGCGTGAGCGGTTTTATAGGAGTGAAAAGGAGACAATGGGTTTTTTTTATTGACGGCTGTTGGGTGTGAGCAAAGTCATTTGAAGGGATTCAGGGGGAAAACCCAGGGCCGGGCTTGAGTCCTGGGATGGGGGAAATACAGTGCCTGCACTTGAAGGAGGGGGGTTTTAATGTTGCAGTTTAAAAAAGTATGTAAAGCACCCTTCTGGCAAGGGCAGTGATGGAGTGAATGATGGTGAAAGTTTTTTTTTTTCGGGGCCCCCCGCCTTGGTGGGGAAACGGCCAGTGTGATAAAAAAAATAATAATAAAAAAAAAAAAATATTATATATATATTTAAATATATATATATATTTATTTTTAAAAATAATATAATAATTTTTTATAATATATTTTAAATATTAGCAAAAAAAACACGAAAAAAGTGATTTTTTAAAAAATTTACCAAAAATGCGGCAGGCCGGGCTCGACCCTACGAACCTTACACCACCTTCAGAGATGCACATGTAGTATCGCCTTTCCACTTGAGCAGCGATCCCACAAGAATTTCGCAGCAGCTGAGCTTTATGTTTTTCTCGTGATCTAGGGCACTCGTGGAGTGGGAACTCGAGGATTAATTTAGCCCCCCCCTGTTTTAATTCCCACCTCAACAAGCATCATAAGCAATGAAAACAGAAACGAGGATGTTAAATATTACCCAAAAAGCAGAGGCCAAGATCGACCCCACGAATCTTATACGCCTCCAGAGACAGCAAATGTATGCATCCCTTACCACTTGAGCCAGCGACCCCAAAAATCACCATGCAGGAGCTACGTGTTTTTCCGTGATCCCAGGAAACTCGTGGAGTGGTATCTCGATGAAAATTTCAGCCCCCTGTTTTAAAACCCACCTATTAAAAACACCATTACAATGAAACATTCCAAACCACCAAAACCCCTCCCGCCCTTGGATAATAGTTTTGGTAATCCCACACCCTTTTCCTAACTCCCAAAATATGGTTTCTGCATTATATTCACACCACCACTGTCAGGCTGACATCTTTACTGCCTCCCCGCCTTTTCCTTTTTGCAACTTCACCACCCCTCCCCCACTCATACAAGGCGTTGGTATAAAATATACTCTACACAAATTCTGTGGTTTGGATCTGTTTAAGGGAAAATTCCATTAATTAAGAAAAGAAAGAGAAATGTAAACTAGAAGAGAGAGACGTTCCCTTATGACGAAGGCAAAGAGTACAGAGGCTGAGTGGGGGCAATATATCTGAAATACAAGGGAAGCACAATTTTAATAAATTGCAAATATCGAACTTAAGCTGAAGGAAACTTATGGGGAAAGAATCAAGAAAGAACTAAAAGCCATAAGAAAAAGAAAAAAAAAAAATACTTTTTATCCCAAAACTAAAAGAAAAACACATCCCGTATTTTGGGGGCCCCCTTAGGCGGGATGGAAAATACACAGATGATAGCCCAAAAAATGAGTGAGAACTAAAATCCCAATGAGGGGTAGCGATCCAAATGCCCCTCTAAGGGGTCGACAACCAAATGAATTTTTTATGAACAAACCCAAAATTGGGATCCCCCAAAATTCGGGTTTATTATAAAACCCCCAAGATTTTTAAAAGGCAATTAAAGACATACCCAGCCCTGCCCCCGGGCCCAGACCCTGGAATTCCGTACTCATCAAACATGCAAGAAGTCCTATCGCTGCCTTCGCATTTTATGGAGAGGGAGCATGGTACAGGGGCCATCCCCCAGGCCTAAAAAAAAAAAAAGACTAGGCCCACTCCACAAAGGTGGAGTAAAGCAATTTCAAAGAACTACGACCGATAGCACTAACATCCCAATCATAAAAATCTTTGAAGGGTTCTAAGAAACAAAAAAAGCCAACCCAAATAGTTTCCCCTCAGTTACACACCCCGGGCAATAGGGGTTTTGAGCAGGTCGTCTTGCCTGTCCCTGCTACGGACCCCCATGACAAAAGGGCCTGGATGCTGTAAAGGATAAACAAGATACGATGTAGTATATAAGACTTTTCAATAGCTTTCGCAAGTGTGCCGGTGTAATAGCACCAAAAAAGCAGGATAAAAGGGAAAAACGGGAAAAATTGTAGATGAATCAAACAAATTCCCGACAAATAGAAAAAAGAGCAATAGTAAAAAGAGAAAGTCCCAGGCACCTGTTAAAAGCTCTTCCCCCAAAAGGGACAGTATACTCCCTTCTATTCCTTTTCCTCATTTCTGACATGAGATGTAAGCCCAAACTCTGTCTTCCTTTCGGATGACACCTGGATCCCATGGCTGACCCCCCCCCTCGAAGAAACGCAAACGGACATCAACCAAAATTTGAATGGGGCCCCTCAAAACAATATGAAGTTCAACAGGAAAATTTCAACACCGAAAGGGAAAACTTGAAAAATTAAAAATGTGTCAGGGTATACCACAAATTCTAACCATACAATAGAGCAAAAAGTAATGTGAAGGACCCGGGGAGGAAACAGAGAATCTCGCCTTAAAGACCAAAAAATTATCGACCTCATCCCTTAGGAAAATTTTAAGGATGGATAAAAGAGAACCTTCAAAACTAGGGCGCCAACCCATGATGATTCTCTTTAATGCTTGGCTCTCTAAGCTGGAATACTGCTGTACACTAACTGCCCCCTTCAAGGCTGGAGACATTGCAGACCTGGAGAGTGTACAATGAACTTTCACGGCACACATAAGTGCGATAAGGCACCTAAACTATTGGGAATGGTTGTAGGTCCTTGATCTGTACTCCCTCGAACACAGGCGAGAGAGATACATGATAATATACACTTGGAAGGTCCTGGAGGGATTGGTACAAAACTTGCACACGAAAATCACTCCACACGAAAGCAAAAGACTCGGCAGGAGATGCAACATTCCCTCGATGAAAAGCAGGGGTGCCACGAGTACACTGAGAGACACGCAATAAGTGTCCGGGGCCCAAGACTGTTCAATTGCCTCCCAGCATACATAAGGAGGATTACCAATAGACCCCTGGCTGTCTTCAAGAAGGCACTGGACAGGCACCTAAAATCAGTACCTGACCAACCGGGCTGTGGTTCGTACGTCAGCTTGTGTGCGGCCAGCAGTAACAGCCTGGGCGATCAGACCCTGATCCACTATGAGGTCTGGTCTCAGAACGGGCCACGGAGGCGTTGATCCCCTAAACCCTCTCCAGGTAAACTCCAGGTAAACACAATTTCCTCTTTGCTTTCATGGATAAAGTTCTTTGTCCCATCTATCCTCCAACAGTTGTTTATATCTTACCCTAACTGTCCCCTCCTTTAGTTTATAAATCTTCATCTCTCTCTTCCTTGATGCTTCCATTTCCCTTGTATCCCATCTACCTTTCACTCTCACTGTGGCTACAACTAAAAAGTGATCTGATATATCAGTGGCCCCTCTATAAACATGTACATCCTGAAGTCTATCCAACAGTCTTTTATCTACCAATATGTAGTCCAACAAACTACTCTCATTACGCCCAATATCATATCTTGTATACTTATTTATCTTTTTTCTTAAAATATGTGTTACCTATAACCGAACCCCTTTCTTCATTTACACCTGGCACCCCAAACTTACCTACCACACCCTCTCTAAATGCTTCTCCTACTTTAGCATTTAGGTGTCCTACCACAATTACTCTCTCACTTGGCCCAAAAGTTCCTACACACTCACTCAACATCTCCCAAAAGCTCTCTCTCTCCTCTACACTCCTCTCTTCTCCAGGTGCATACACACTTATTATGACCCACTTTTTACATCCGACCCTTATTTTAATCCACATAATCCTTGAATTTATACATTTATATTCCCTCTTCTCTCTCCATAACTGATCGTTTAACATTATTGCTACCCCTTCCTTAGCTCTAACTCTCTCATATACTCCTGACTTAATTCCATTTATTTCTCCCCACCGAAAGTCTCCTACCTCCTTCGGCTTTGTTATGCTTAGAGCTAGGACATCCAAACTCTTTTCATTCATAACATTAGCAATCATTTCTTTCTTATCATCCACACTACTTCCGCACACATTCAAACATCCCATTTTTTTAGTTTTTCTTTTCCTTGTTTTTAGTAGTTTACACAGAAGGGGTTACTAGCCCATTGCCCCCGACATTTTAGTCGCCTCCTACGACACGAATAGCTTATGGAGGAAGAATTCTGTTCCACCTCCCCATGGAGATTAGAGAAAAAAACAAGAACAAGAACTAGGAAGAAAATAGAAGAAAATCCAGAGGGATTAGTATATATATGCTTGTACATGCATGTGTAGTGTGACCTAAGTGTATGTAGAAGTAGCAAGACATGCCTGCAACCTTGCATGTTTATGAGACAGAAAAAGATACCAGCAATCCTGCCATCATGCAAAACAATTACAGGCTTGTGTTTCACACTCATTTGGTAGGACGGTAGTACCTCCCTGGATGGTTGCTGTCTACCACCCTATTACCTATAATATATATATATATATATATATATATATATATATATATATATATATATATATATATATATATATATATATATATATATATATATATATATTCAGATATATATATATATATATATAAAGTACAGTTTGGAAATCTCACACAGCCATTTCAGTGCTTCGAGACGTAACTGACTGCTTCCCACTTTGTGTTAGATTCTTTATGTTTTAACTCTACACCTCTTGCCAACACCCGAGCATTCACTCCTCTAACAACTCCATCTATATATTGAACAGCCATAGTGATATCACACATCCCTGTCTAAGGCCTACTTTTACTGGGAAATAATCTCCCTCTCGCCTACATACTCTAAACTGAGCTTCACTATCCTCGTAAAGACTCCTCACTGCTTTCAATAACCTACCTCCTATTCCATACATTTGCAACATCTGTCACACTGCCCCCCTATCCACCCTATCACACATCTCTTCCAAATCCATAAATGCCACAAAAACCTCTTTACCCTTATCTAAATACTGTTCACCTATATGTTTCACTGCAAGCACTTGGTCCACACACCCCCTACCCTTCCTAAAGCTTCCTTGTTCATCTGCTATCCTGTCTCCGTCTTACTCTTAATTCTTTCAATAACAACTCTACCACACACTTTACCAGGTATGCTTACTGCTTCCTTAACTCACCTTTTTTTTTAAATATTTCCTTCCCCATTCCACCTTAAATTTTCATTTATATTAAGAACTTATTATCATGGGTCATAACATTAGCACCTCTTTCCCTACCACTCCATAATGCCAAGACATTACAACTTAAAAAATATCTATACTTCGACAAAGCTTCCTTAAAAATTTGGATATTTCCTTGAATGCATTATAAAGAAAAGGTTGACTAATTACACGAACAAAACTCCATCTTGCTTTATTTAAATTTCATATTGTTAAGAAACATCATGCTGTATGTAATTTACTACTCTTAAAGTCATTTACAAAGGAATAAGAAATGAATTGTACTATGTCGTAACAATTATTCAGATACATAACTGGCTTGTTATTTTAATTATATGAATTATGTTGAGATCAGGATTAATTACTTATTTCAAACACATTCAACTGCAACTCTAAAGCAAATAAAATCACAGAAAAGATTCCTCTACAATAAGTAATATTTAAAATCTGAAACTCGATTTGATTGCAAAATATAAGGATGACTGTACCTTTAAAGGCATATAACTAATACATCAGATATATAAAATAATTTATACTAGCTAATGTAGACTCAACAACACAGAAACTAAGACAAATCAGGGCCGATGGAGACGTTGGAAACTCTTCGTAGTAGTAAATAGGTTAGGTTAAGTAAAGTCTGTCAGGAAACAGGACAAGTGGTTCCTGAGGCTGTGGTTTCAGTCATGTAATGAGCCGCCACTGGAGCTTCTGGTCATTTCACCGAGGCCTTCACTGGCTTACTAGTCTACCCCTTTAAAACTGGTATTGCAGTGTATAGTAAACAGTATGTGGATATGAATGCATACGTGTATCCACTCAATCCTTGTTATAACAAGAGGCGATGATTGGTACACGAGTTGCCGATTTCTGCTTGCAATATTCATCCCTGTGTTAAACTTAGTGCTGATATAAAGTATGCAAGGGAAATTCTGTAATTACTAATCGTTCCCACTGACAAACTATAAAAAATTATAGCAGTACCTGCATTATAGTGTAATATTAGCATTAAAAAATCTCTTCTCATCTCTCTCTTTTTCTTCACTCTCTTTCTTTTTCTCTCTATCTCATCGAGTGACACATTCACTCATTTTTCTTGTGAAATCATAACTTAGATCAACCAAAAATGATCGCAAATGGATAAACAAGAGATTGAAACATCTCATTCGTCAAAAGAGAGGTATATATAGGCGTATCAAAAGAGGGGCTGGACAGTTAAGAAATCAATATATTCAATTAAAGAGACATTAAATAATGATTCTTAAGCGAAAATAATAATAATAAAAGTGTGTTTTATATGTGTGTGTACGTGTGTGTGTATGTCGTGCAGAGTAGGTAAAACTTGCGATTTTGGCTTAAATAGCAACGCTCTTCTTGCCGAATAAGGCAAGTGTAAATCTGTGTGTGTGCAATAATTTCACAAAAATCATTCTGAACCTAACGAAAAAATATATTTCATTGTCGTGAAGAATAGGTAAAACTTGCGATTTTGGCATAAATAACAAAGCTCATCTTGCCATATAGGACAAGCGAAAATTTGTGCATGCAATAATTTCCCAAAAATCATTCTGAAGCTAACGAAAAAATATATATTTCATTGTGTTTGTTTATTAAATAATTATAAACATCTCTAAAATATATTTAGCTGGATCAGACTAAATTAAATTTCGCTTGTTATAATAAGGTTAGCTAAGTTTTCTAAGATTATTTTGATACAAAGTTATAAATATTTACAATAACATTAATGAAAAAAATATATCTTTAAACGTATAAGAGAAAACTTTAGAATGGACTTAATTTTAAATGAGTTCTTGCTAATTGACCAGTTTTACCTATTAGGCACGACATATAATATATATATATATATATATATATATATATATATATATATATATATATATATATATATATATATATATATAATATATATATATAACACATCGGCCGTTTCCCACCAAGCCAGGGTGGCCCGAAAAAGAAAAGCTGTCATACATGAATAACATGCGTCACACTACATAAGCTTCTTAAACATATGAAATTACATTACATTCAATAAGATAACAGATAGGAAGGTTATTATATTCCACTTGCGCCTTCATTAAGACATCCGACTCCTTATTTAACTTTTAACCAACTATATTTTTTTTCAATCAATAATATGTCCTTGGAAATATTTAAGTAGGGATTCACCAGATTGATTACAGTTTCCACGCACTCCCTGGATGACTGCTACTTCTTCCTTAAGTTTTACAAGAAGCTCAATTCTCTTCTCGAAGTTATGTCGTTTCTGCATCTTCTCAGACTCAATCATTAGGTCAATGTATTCCTTTGTTGACAATGGATTGGGCTTGAGGGCAATTTCCTCTAATCGTTCTACATGACTCTGGGCTTCCTTTATCATGTCAATAAGGATCTGTGCATGTTGATTTATGTCATTTTCTATGGCTTTGATGGCATCTTCTTTGTCAAGTTTTCCTTTGGAAGCTTTCTCATAGCGGTCCAAAAGTTCCTGCACTGTGCGAGTTTCCTTTATCCAAGTGTGTTCATACCTGAACCCCATGTTCTTATGAATGTCCCAATAACACTTCTCTGGACAAACTCTACAATAGTTATCTGTCATTGCCCAGCAACCAGCTTTGTTAGCATCATCAGGAATATAACATGGATAATGGCAAGTCATGTTACACTTTAGACAATTAGTCACATTTTCCCTGGGATTCAAGTCAATTTTGGTTATCTTGGGAACTTCAACTTCTTCCTGATAATTTGCACTGCCTTTCATATCATCATCAAGACGGGTCAACATATCTCTCTCTTGATTCAAGTTTGAAAGCATTCCCAAGCCTAAATGAATCTGATTCTGTAAACCGATTACCACTAACTGTAGGCGACTTCGTTCCTCAAGCACCTGTTTGGTAAGTGTTAGACTTGCTGGAGAAGTCTTTCCTAACTTTAAAAAGAAATTTGTCATGCTTTTGTAACCCATCTCCCAGAACAACTTACAAATGTATGCTGAATCTTCATCATCTGAATCATCACTACTTCCTCCATCTCCACCAGTGTTACGAGCATAGAGTGCACTGTTGTTGAACTTGTAAAATCCAGAGTAGTGTACTTCAGCTTCTTTAAGTGCATCTAACACAGGAGGAGTCTTTGCATCAGCAAATGTAGCCATAATATAAATATTATCCTTAATATCTTTACCAAACATTGAAGAAAGGCCATCATAGACATACCTCTGAGTCTGAGTCAATCTTGCAGCAGAAGCAGGAGTAACAAAACCAACTCCATCAACCTGATCAATTCCATAATCTTGTTTCAGAAACATTTCTAGCTGTTTCATCATATCACGATCACGCTGAATGCCTCTGGTGTCTCCAAAACCTGGAGTATCAATGAGCACATAATTGTACTCGAAGGGCATTCCTGGTAATTGGTAGAATGCATAAGCTGTGATCAGATCTGTCTGACTCTCTGCCTGGGAGCGCTTAGGGGCATTTTTATCGTCAATAAGAACCAGTCTAAAGTCGTCAGTGAAGTCAATCTGATATATATAGTTCACCATGGCATTGATGAGAGTTGTCTTTCCAGTACCTGTGGCACCCACTAAGAGAATCACCTTTGTTGGCCTATTTGTTTTCTGTCCAAGAGACATCTTCTGCACCTTATCCTTATCATTTTTGTGTTCCACATTCATCTCCAGTTTTCGTATTTCAAGACCCTCTTCATATTCATGCCGTCTGCTGAAAATGTCTTTTGCTCTGGTCTTCAGCAGAGTCTTTTCATAACCAGCTGAGACAGCCAAATTTGTTGGTGCCATTGTCTTCTCAGGTGAACCTTGGAATTCTGCGAAAATGAATAGGAGCCATCAGTAGTGTTGACGTATTCTTCATCACTCTTGTAAAATGCAATGTTCATCAAAAAACTTCAAATACTATTGCTCGCTTTATGCAGTAGATGCGTTCCAAGATACATGGTAGCTGTATTAACGCAATCAGGCCTTCAACACACAATTCTGCATATTAAGAATGCTTAATACTTTCTTGTGAATTTTGTGGATAGCAAATATGGTGAATGTATACCGCACATGTGGCATTACTGACACAAATGGGATATCTCATAATTGTGAATTCGCATAAACCGGAAGCAAGACGGAATTTTTAGACTAAATAAAATTAAATTAACGGCAGTCCTTACTTTCGTACATATGACAAACATAAGGGTTAAAATTACACTGATCAATCTGTTAAGAAGGAAGGTACTTCATGTCACTGTTACACAGCAAAACCCCGGTGGCCTGGCGTGGCCCGGTGGCCTGGTGGCTAAAGCTCCCGCTTCACACACGGGGGGCCCGGGTTCGATTCCCGGCGGGTGGAAACATTTCGACACGTTTCCTTACACTTGTTGTCCTGTTCACCTAGCAGCAAATAGGTACCTGGGTGTTAGTCGACTGGTGTGGGTCGCATCCTGGGGGACAAGATTAAGGACCCCAATGGAAATAAGTTAGACAGTCCTCGATGACGCACTGACTTTCTTGGGTTATCCTGGGTGGCTAACCCTCCGGGGTTAAAAATCCGAACGAAATCTTATCTTATCTCTTAACAGAATCTAGTTTATTTTTTTAAAAAAAATGGGCAACACAGATAAGATAATACATTCTAATCATGTTTTATAATTGCCAAATCTAAGATATTTCTTTTCAGCCAAGATGAACTGAGAACTAAAATTCTGGCTTCCCATCATTTTGCTGGGTTACTGCAAGTCCGCCTGTGGTTAAATATTACATTAGATTTCTGTGCTGTTTGAATCGAGTATCAGGTGTTGTGCTAACCTAACATCAGGGAGTTTAAAAGTTTGTCCAATATAAGATAAGTTACAGCTTTTGCACCCAGCCTACACAGGTTCCGGGGGGAATTCTTGATCAACATGCTTTTAACCGTCCTTGAATTCTTGAAGACTACTTGCATGTTAAATTCTTTTTAACGGCGTTCTGCAGAACATATAAATTCTCATTGAATGGGAGAACTAACGCATTCTTAACCTGACAGGTTATCCTAGGTTCATATCTGTAATAAGTCTTCCTAGCTGTTATCAAAGGGTTTTCTATGAACTCCTTAATTAAGGTATAGCTATTTCATTACAATATGAAAGATTTTCGTAACTTTCATCTAGAAACTCTGGGCTGCAAACTCGAAAAGCTCTCAAAAACATTGTGAGACTCCTTTTTACTCTTGTTTCAGGGTCTGAATAGTAATGGTTGTAGGAATAAACATTAGTGGCCTTCCTATATACTGTAAACTTGAAATCTGTATCTAACCGGTGGATCAAAACATCTAGGAAGAGGAGTTTGTAGTCAACTTCTTTTTCCTTTTTGAATTTGATAGATGGAACAAGTGAGATAAATCTCTGCAAAAACGTATTCAAATCCACAGAGGTCGGCAACAAGCACAGGGTGCCATCCACATACCTGAAGCACCTTGGCTTAGTGAAGCCTGCTAGGGTATGAGAGATGGAGGGAGGATCGAAGCCTGTTGTAACTCACCACTCACCTAGGTGAGTCAACACGGTTAGTCTTCACGGTTAGTCATCATGGTGAATCATCATGGTTAGTAATTATGGTGAGTCATCATGGTTAGTAATTATGGTAAGTCATCATGGTTAGTCATTATGGTGAGTCTGTAACACTCACTGCAAATTTTGTTGGAAGATATTTTTAATTTATATAAATTTAAACACTTTCGTTATATGTTTGTTTATTATGCATAATACAAAGCACGTTAAATGAAATTAAAGAAAAAAATAAATAAATCAGTTACATTTTTTCTATCGCAATTAAAACGTGATTTAAAACGGAAAACGTCAAAACAAATAAAAGATATTTCTTTCATCTTTTTATTATTTACATAGAGTTTCACTCTTTCCCTCTCCACCATTCCTCTAATACTGTACCAGTACCAGGGAGTTTCACTCCTTTCCTCCAAAAGGCATTCCCCTGGGCGAGACGCGGGGTCTCAACAGGCAATCTATAAATTCATGTAGTTCTTTTACATATATACTATTTAATAAATATATATGTAGATACGAAAATTAATTTGCTGTCTTGATATAAATATTTAACATTCTAAACATCATGCTAAGTGAATTTATTTACTTTAGCGTAATATTTTTTTAATCAACTAGGTAACCTAGGTTGGGTTGATAAAAATAATGAGCTTATCACAACAATATGATACTAACCAACAGCATTCTTATCAGCAATCTGTTTTTATATTGCACTGAGATAAAAGGCTTCACTAGTCCCAGGCTTCCTAGCTCCAAGGACAATTTATTTACATGCATAAATATGAAAATATTTTGTGGTCTCTGTAGGCTTTTATTTTGCTAAACAGAATCCAAAAAACCGACCTCCGCATGAATCAGATACATGATCTATGTCAAGTAAGGCAACAGCGGCACTTCTCCGCTCCATGGAATATTACCCCATTCCAAACTACCATTCCTCCATTTCCCCCCAAACTACTTCTTAAATCACAACCAAAACTTCGCCTTGAAGCCAAACATGAGGCCTTAAGCTGTACTGATAACTTAGTCACACAGCACACACTCTCGCAAATTATTTACGTTGATGGTTCTGTTCACCAATCCACTGGTGCAGCTGGTAGTGCTGCTGTTGTCGTACAGAGTGATGGCTCTCTTAAAGAAATTGGAGCACGCATCAATAATTGGGCCTCTACCCTTCAGACAGAACTGTTTGCCATACTCCTTGCACTGAAATGCATCTATGTATCAAAGATTGACAGTTTAATTGTAACTGATTCTCTGTCATCCATAAATGCTCTCAACTCATTAAGCATAAATTGTGGCATGCTTGTGTCAGAAGCCAGACACAGGTATGGTAGGATTGTGGACAGTGGAGTCAGAGTGCACATGCTGTGGATTCCATCTCACATTGGTCTTCAGATGCATGATAGAACTGATAAATTGGCTAAGCTGTATGCTTTCAAAGAGGGAGTAGATTACAATCTTGGCTTGTCAGGTAGTAGTTTGAGAACAATAATACGAAAAGAACTTCAGCTGAATTTTATGGACTTAAGGCTCAGGGAGATTGACACCAGTGAGTCCATCTATCATCATTCTATCATGCAGGAGGAGCCACATGTCTATGGTGCATCCAACAAAATAAGCAGACTCTTGGATGTTACTACTGCCGGGCTCCGGCTGGGTTACAAGTATCTTTGGCAGGTTAAATCACCACCACCAGATGTAGACCAAACGAAATGTAAACTTTGCCAGATGGACTATTGTCACACCCTGCGTCATTATGTACTGGAGTGCGATAAAATTAATGAATTTAGAAACAACTCACTCAGAAGTGTTCAAGAAATGGCTAAGTATTTTATCCACAGTGGTATATTACAGACCATTCTGGAGAAATACCCTGACTTTGCTAGCTGTAAATAAAGCATTACCACATATGGGCATGTGTGTGTGTGTGTGTGTGTGTGTGTGTGTGTGTGTGTGTGTGTGTGTGTGTGTGTGTGTGTGTGTGTGTGTGTGTGTGTTTGTGTGTATGTGTATGAGTGTGTGTGTGTGTGTGTGTGTGTGTGTGTGTGTGTGTGTGTGTGTGTGTGTGTGTGTGTGTGTGTGTGTGTGTGTGTGAGTATGAGTGTGTGTGTGTGTTATGAGTGTGTGTGTGTGTTGTATGAGTGTGTGTGTGTGTGTGTGTATGTATGAGTTTGTGTATGTGTGTGTGTGTGTGTGTGTGTGTGATTATGTGTGTGTGTGTATGAATTTGTATGTGTGTGTGTGTGAGAGAGAGAGACTCAGCAATCAACATTTGCACCAATAACTCACTACAGTTGTGACCGGGTGTGGAAGTGTGAATTGCTCATTACTCTAAAATTTGTTCATGATTGCAGCCATGTATACACGTAAGTAACCATTCTTACAGTATTCATTACCTTTGTAACTTGTGAGTTCATTACCTTTGTAACTTGTGAGTTCATTACCGTGTACCTAGTTCAGCCATCAAAACTTTGGAGCCCGGTCCCTGGACCCATAGTGTACCTCTGTAATCTGTAAATACCTTTGTAACTTGTCATGATTGTGACTAGACCTACCTGGAGTTCATTACCTTTGTAAATTGTGAGTTCATTACCTTTGTAAATTGTGAATTCATTACCTCTGTAACTTGCTCAGCTATCAAAACTTTGAGGCCCAGTCCCTGGACCCATTATGTACCTCTGTAATCTTTTGACTACCGCCCACTGGATGGGTATGGGGTGCATAACAAACATATTAAACTAACTGCTTTACTGATGGTATAGAATACTGACAAATTGATGAATAAGACACATGCAGCACTTGGGTATGTTTACTGCCAGAATACTATTTCACTTTTGCAACAAGGCGTATTCGACCGAAGAAGCTTGTTGCACTGATGAAACGTATCTGCAATAAAGACGTCCAAGTGTTGCACATTGTCTTCTTCATACTTCTTGCTATGCTTGTAGAGTTACCTAAATATCATGGTAACCCCACAAAATGGAATATTTAATTGGGATATACAATAAACATCACCAATAACCGTGGAAATAGCGGCAGCTATTCCTTGAAAGACACTACGTTCACCTAGCAGTAAAATAGGTACCTGGGTGTTAGTCGACTGGTGTGGGTCGCATCCTGGTAATAAAACTGACCTACTATGCCCAAAATACTCAGCATAACAAGTGGCTTTCTATATAGTAGTATGTTATTGATGTCAGCTATGTCTGTATACTTTGTACATGTACTTGTAGAAATGAAAATTATTATTAATTATGATTATCAAATGGTATACAATACCGACAGGTTGGTAGATAAGATACATAGGCAACAATTAGGCAACTTTATTCCGAAACGTTTCAACTACACAGTAGGCTTCTTCAGTCGAGTACAGAAAGTAGGCAGTTGCAGTAGAGATGAGAGGATGATGTAATCAGTCCATCACCCTTGAAGTCGTAGAATTTGAGGTTGTCAGTCCCTCAGCCTGGAGAAGTTCTGTTCCAAAGTCTGGAACAGTTAGTTTAACTTCAAGGGTGATGGACTGATATCATCATCCTCTCATCTCTACTGCTCCTGCCTACTTTCTGTACTCGACTGAAGAAGCCTACTGCGTAGTTGAAACGTTTCGGAATAAAGTTGCCTAAATGTTGCCTATGTGTCTTATCTACCATTTTTAATTATAAAAAGTTGTACAAGAAATACTGTTTATGGTTCTTTGTGCCATTCAATATGAATAATAAAATATGTGGATCCTGACCTCTGGAACACCCTCTACACGGGGAAACTTTCATATTATAACCTCTAGTGATAAAAAAAAAGCCTATAACACTGCATCAGATGTAGTTAATAGCCAATTAACAAACTCGAGAATTCTTCAACAGGTCAATAATTAGGTTTAACATAACTTAATAATTTGATGGTTAATCTTCAATCCTGGTAAGTTAATGGTAAAAAATAAGGCAAGCGGCAATACCTGACAATACAGCAACATCCACTCTCCAAGGCTGTCTGCTGGTAACAGAGGAAACGCTAAGGTGGTCCTGTTACTATATACCCTCGAGGCACTCACCGGTAGATAGATAACAAGAGATACTGGTAGAATGGTGGCTGTTTTCTATCCTGTATCGCTATGTTTCTCATTTTTCCATAAGAGATACTAGATGGACTTTGGTAACCACACCACCCGATAATGGCATCACAACAATAATTACATCTCAACCACGCAAAAATAGTGCAGGGCGGTGATAAACTTCTAACGATATTATATATATATATATATATATATATTATATTATATATATATATATATATATATAATATATATATATATATATATATATATATATATATATATAATATATATATATATATTACATGGAGAGAGTTCCGGGGGCCAACGCCTCTGCTGCCCGGTCTGTGACCAGGCCTCCTGGTGGATCAGAGCCTGATCAACCAGGCTGTTAATGCTGACTGCACCCAATCCAGCCCGGCTGGTCAGGTACCGACTTTAGGTGCTTGTCTAGTGCCTACTTGAAGACAGCCAGGGGTCTGTTGGTAATCCCCCTTATGTATGCTGGGAGGCAGTTGAACAGTCTTGGGCCCCTGACACTCATTGTGTTTTCAGTGATCATAGTAGTTTTGAGATGCATGATCTTAGATTTTTGGTGATCTTGGTGATTAGTGTTGATAGATGACGGTAAACATGATATGGAATTGGTGATCGTGATTTTTGTGTGAATAATTATAAAAATGTGTGTTTTCTGTGATCTTGGTGGTGGGGTCATAAAATCTGGTAAACGTCTTGGATATAGTGTTCTTAGATAATGTAGGGTACAACAGGTTGAAACAAGGTGGGTTGGGTGTGATGTTACCAACCACCAAGTAACACAATGGGAGTGTGACGTCACCGGAGGTGACCTCGCCGGTCCTGTGAGGTGTGACATCGTGTGTTGGTGGTAGTGAGGTGAGTGCGCTTAGATAATGTCAAATATGATTTTTTTTGTGTGAAATGTTTATAAAAATGAGTGTTTTCTGTGATATTAGTGATTTTTGAGGTAAGTGAACATGGGTGATTGTAGTTGGTGGTTGTCTTAGATTATGTGTGTGTACAAGATATGTTTTCAGTTGATGGTGATCATGTACTAAGTGTTTGCGTATTAGGTTTGTGTTCATGCTTTTTTTTTATGCGCCAAATGGGGAGGGAGTTCTTGGTTATAGTGATTTGAGGGGATTTCTATAAAAAGGATGTTAGATGGTGATGTTAAACTTAGTTTCTGGTGATTTTGACTGTGATTTGGTAGTATTCAGTGGTGATTTGGTAGTAATCAATAGTGTTTTTGGAGTATTCGGAGGTGTTTGATGGTGTTTTTTGAAGGTGTTCAAATGATGTGCAGAGTATTTTTTGAAGAAGATCAGTGGTGTTCAGAGTTGGTTCAAAGTTAGTCAGTGTGTTAGATATGGTAATGTCTCATGTCATAAGTGTATGAGTTAGTTTTTTTTGTGCTAATGTTGTAAAGTCTGGAGAATGAGGGAGGAGTTTGGTGGATGAGATGTAATTTCGGTTAATGAAATGTGTAAGTGTGAATGAGAATGTGAATTGGTGGGCGAGTTAGAGAAGACAAAATGTTATGTGATCTTAGTAAAAGTATAGATAGTTTTAGTGATCTTCGTTATGATGATGTTTTAAGAGAATGTGTACAAAAAAAAATGTGTGGTCTTAGTGGTGGAGTTATAGAATTTGGCAAACGTCTTGATTGTGGTGATCTTAGATATTGGAGATATAACAGATATGTGTTTGTGTTAGTTTTGGTAAAATGTCTCATGTCATAAGTGTCTGAGTTAGTTTTTGTGTTAATGTTGTAAAGTCTGGAGACTGAGGGAGTAGTATGGTGGATGTGTTGTAATTTAATGAAATGTGTAAGTGTAGATAAATTAGAGATGATAAATCTTATTTGGGAGTAATCAAAATGAAATTTTGGAAGTGCTTCAGTGTTGTTTGGAAATGTTCGAAGGTGTTTATGTGAGTATTCAAATGATTTATGAGAGTGTTCGAAGTAATCTTGGGGTTGTTCTGTAGTGAGATGATAAAGGTTGTGGATGAGAGATATTGAGAAAAGGTGGTCTCAAATGATGTATGAGAGTGTTTTGAAGGTGTTCAAAGTAAAGTGAGGTGTGTGTGGTGTGTGTGTGTGTGTGTGTGTGTGTGTGTGTGTGTGTGTGTTAGGTGGTCATAAAGTTTTGTGAATATCTTGGTTACAGTGATTTTAGTGGATTTGAGTTAGGTTAGGTTAGGTTAGGTTAGGTTAGGTTAGGTTAAGTTAGGATAAGTTAGGATAAGTTAGGTTAGGTTAGGTAAGGTTAGGTTAGGTTAGATTAGGTTAAGTTAGGTTAGGTTTGGTTAGGATAAGTTAGGTTAGGTTAGGTTAGGATAAGTTAGGTTAGGTTAGGTTAGGTTAGGTTCGGTTAGGTTAGGTTAGGTTAGGTTAGGTTAGGTTAGGTTAGGTTAGGATAGGTTAGGTTAGGTTAGGTTCGGTTAGGTTAGGTTAGGTTAGGTTAGGTTAAGATAGGTTAGGTTAGGTTAGGTTAAGTTAAGTTAGGTTATGCTGGGTTAGGATAGGTTAGGATAGGATAGGATAGGTTCGGTTAAGTTAGGTTAGGTTAAGTTAAGTTAGGTTAGGTTAGGTTAGGTTAGGTTAGGATAGGATAGGTTAGGTTAGGTTAGGTTAGGTTAGGTTAGGTTAGGTTAGGTTCGGTTAGGATAGGATAGGATAGGATATGTTAGGTTGGGTTAGGTTAGGTTAGGTTAGGATAGGATAGGATAGGTTAGGTTATGTTAGGTTAGGTTAGGTTAGGTTAGGTTAGGTTAGGTTCAGTTAGGTTAGGTTAGGTTAGGTTAGGTTAGGTTAGGTTAGGTTAGGTTAGGTTAGGTGTTGTGTGTGTGTGTGTGTGTGTGTGTGTGTGTGTGTGTGTGTGTGTGTGTGTGTTTGTTAGGTGGTCATAGAGTTTTGTGAATATCTTGGTTGCAGTGATTTTTAGTGGATTTGAGATGGGTGATGAGATGCATTTGTGGATGTGAAATGTGATTTTTGTGTGTGTTCAGAAGAGGTGTGTTGGGAGATGGGTGAGTGGATGTGAAGGAATGCGGGTGAGATGGAGAGGGGTATGGGGAGGGTTGTATTAGAAATTTAATGAAATATGGGGAGATTTTACTGAAAATAAAAGGTAATGTGTGAATATTTTAAAAAGAAATTATAGAATTGAAAAGTTATGATAAATTGGAAAAGAATGGAGGGTGTTGAAACATGTCGCAATAGATGGGTAGTGAGATTAGTTGATGCGAGTATAATATCAATTTATGTGGATACAAGGATATGGGTATGGAGAGGATATTATTAGAATTTTAGTAATGTAAAGAGGAATGTGTATTAAATTAAGATTCAGTAAAAAGAAGGGGAAAAACGTGAATAAATTGGTAATTGATGAGGGTTGTGGGTAATGTAGTCGAACTAGAGATACCAAAAAAAAAGATGATATAAGTGGGTTGTTTTTGTGACTTTTTCTGATGAAATTAGTTAAAACGAGAAAAAATTGTGGATTGTGGGTGTTGTGGGGTGTGGGTGATGTGGGTTGTGGGTGATGTGGGATGTGGGTGTTGTGGGTGTTGTTGTTGTCGAACTAGAGATACCGAAAAAGATGTTATAAGTGGGTTGTTGTTGTGACTTTTTCTGATTATTATTATAATCAAAGGGAAGCACTAAACCCGTAGGATTATACAGCGCCTGGGGGGGGGATGTGGAAGGCATTCAGGCTTAATTCGGGGAACTAGAGCACAGATCCAATTCCCTAAATCAAGAGCCCCTCACCAACATCAAGGAACCTTCCCTGAGGGGACTTTTTCTGATGAAATTAGTTAAAACGAGAAAAAAAATTGTGGGGTGTGGGTGTTGTGGGTGTTGTGGAATGTGGGTGTTGTTGTCGAACTAGAGTTGTTGAAAAGTGATTATAAGTTGTGGGTTGTTGTTGTTGTGACTTTGTGATGAAATTAGTTAAAACGAGAAAAAATTGTGGGTTGTTGATGATGTGGGTTGTGGGTGATGT
>NC_069469.1:2320869-2345738 GCF_026875155.1 Cherax quadricarinatus
AGCAACAGGAGAAGGCTGGAGGCAGTGAAGATGTCATGCCTGAGGGCAGTGTGTGGTGTGAATATAATGCAGAGAATCCATAGTTTGGAGATTAGGAGAAGGTGTGGGATTACCAAAACTATTATCCAGAGGGCTGAGGAGGGGTTGTTGAGATGGTTTGGACATGATTTCATTGCTATATAGAGTGCTTATATAGGTGGGTATTCAAACAGGAGGCTGAAATTATTCATCGAGATACCACTGCCACGAGTTTCCTCGGATCACGAGAAAAACACGTAGCTCAGCTGCATGTGTGATTCTTGTAGGATCGCTGGCTCAAGTGGTAAGGCGATGCATACATTGTGCTGTCTCTGGAGGCGGTATAAGATTCGTAGGGTCGAGTCTTGGCCTGCTGCTGTTTGGTAAATGATTTAACATCACTCGTTTCGTGATTTCATTGCTATATAGACTGCTTGTTGAGGTGGGAATTCAAACAGGGGGAGGCTGAAATTAATCCTCGAGATACCACTGCCACGAGTGTCCTCAGATCACGAGAAAAACATGAAGCTCAGCTGCATGCGTAATTCTTGTAGGATCGCTGGCTCAAGTGGTAAGGCGATACGTACATTGTGCTATCTCTGAAGGTGGTGTAAGGTTCGTAGGGTCGAGTCCTGGCCTGCCGCAGTTTGGTAAATGTTTTAAAATCACTTGTTTCGTGATTTCTTTGTATATTAATAATATATATATAAATATATTTATATATATATATATAAAATAATATATATATATATATAAAATATATATATATAATATATATTTTTTTTTTTTTATTATTATTTTTATTATCACACTGGCCGATTCCCACCAAGGCAGGGTGGCCCGAAAAAGAAAAACTTTCACCCTCATTCACCTCCATCACTGTCCTTGCCAGAAGGGTGCTTTACACTACAGTTTTTAAACTGCAACATTAACACCCCTCCTTCAAGTGCAGGCACTGTACTTCCCATCTCCAGGACTCAAGCCCGGCCCGGTTTCCCTGAATCCCTTCAAAAATGTTACTTTGCTCACACTCCAACAGCACGTCAAGTATTAAAAACCATTGTCCCATCACTCTATCAAACAGCCACGCATCTCTGGAAGTCCAACCCCCTCCCCAACAAAAACCTCCTTTACCCCCTCCTCCAAACCCTTTCCCTGGCCGACCCCTACCCCCCCTTCCTTCCCTACAGACTGATACACCTTGAAGTTATTCTTTTTCGCTCCTTTCTCTTACATGCCCAAACCCACCCAACAACCCTTCCCAACCCTCTGGACAACAGTTTTGGTAACCCGCACCTCCTCCTAACTTCCAAACACAAATTCTCTGCATTATTTACACCACACATTCCCCTCAGACATGACATCTCCACTGCCTCCACCTTCTCCTCGCTGCAACATTCATCCCTGTTCACACCCAATAAACTTTGGGTAAACTATACCCATACATTCCCCTCTTTGCCCCCAAAGGGACAAAGTTCTCTGTCTCCACGACTCCTAATTTCACCACTCACTCTTTTTCCCCCATCAATTCTATGATTCCCCCTCTCTTTAAAAGACCCATCCCCGACACGTCCCTCCCAAAATCTGAATACGTTCCACCTCCTCCCTACTCTCTCCCTCCAATTGATATTCAATCTTTCATCACCTAACTTTTTGCCTATAACCTTTTTCTTTCCCCGATTCACCTTTAATTTTCTTCTTTTGCACCCCTACCAAATCTCCACCAATCTCTGCACTTCCTTCAGAAACTCCCAAAGCCAGTGTCTCAGCAAAGAGCACTGTGAAAAACTCCCACCCTGGGGATTCTTTATCTTTTAACTCCCCGCCTCTTGCCAAAACCCTCGCATTTACTTCTCTTACAACCCCCTCTATAAAAATATTAAAAAAACCACGGTGACATCCAAAATCCTTGTCCCAAGGCCCCACTTTTTTTCTGGGAAAAAATTTTCCCTCTTTTTACATACTAAAAATTGAGCCTCACTATCCTCGTAAAAATCTTCACTGCTTTTATTTAACCTACCCCCTACACCTAACTTGCAACATCTCCACTTGCCCCCCTATCCACCCTGTCATACCCCTTTTTTCCAAATCCATAAATGCCACAAAGACCTCTTTAGCCTTATCTAAATACTGTTCACTTATATGTTTCACTGTAAACACCTGGTCCACAAAACCCCCTACCTTTCCTAAAGCCTCCTTGTTCATACTGCATCCTATTCTCCGTCTTACTCTTAATTCTTTCAATTATAACTCTACCATACACTTTACCAGGTACACTCAACAGACTTATCCCCCTATAATTTTTGCACTCTCTTTTATCCCCTTTGCCTTTATACAAAGGAACTATGCATGCTCTCTGCCAATCCCTAGGTACCTTACCCTCTTCCATACATTTATTAAATAATTGAAACCAACCACTCCAAAAACTATATCCCCACCTGTTTTTAAACATTTCTATCTTTACCCCATCAATCCCGGCTGCCTTACCCCCTTTCATTTTACCTACTGCCTCACGAACTTCCCCCACACTCACAACTGGCTCTTCCTCACTCCTACAAGATGTTTTTCCCTCCTTGCCCTATACACAAAATCACAGCTTCCCTATCTTCATCAACATTTAACAATCCTCAAAATTTTTCCCTCCATCTTCCCAATACCTCTAACTCTCCATTTAATAACTCTCCTCTCCTATTTTTAACTGACAAATCCATTTGTTCTCTAGGCTTCCTTAACTTGTTAATCTCACTCCAAAACTTTTCTTATTTTCAACAAAATTTGTTGATAACAGCTCACCCACTCTCTCATTTGCTCTCTTTTTACATTGCTTCACCACTCTCTTAACCTCTCTCTTTTTCCTCCATATACTCTTCCCTCCTTGCATCACTTCTACTTTGTAAAAACTTCTCATATGCTAACTTTTTCTCCCTATATACTCTCTTTACATCATCATTCCACCAATCGCTCCTCTTCCCCTCCTGCACCCACTTTCCTGTAACCACAAACTTCTGCTGAACACTCTAACACTACATTTTTAAACCACCCCCATTCCCTTCGACCCCTTTGGCCTAGGGCTCTCATTAGCCCATCTATCCTCCAATAGCTGTTTATATCTTACCCTAACTGCCTCCTCTTTTAGTTTATAAACCTTCACCTCTCTCTTCCCTGATGCTTCTATTCTCCTTGTACCCCATCTCCCTTTTTACTCTCAGTGTAGCTACAACTAGAAAGTGATCTGATATATCTGTGGCCCCTCGATAAACCTGTACATCCTGAAGTCTACTCAACAGTCTTTTATCTACTAATACATAATCCAACAAACTACTGCTTTTCGCCCTACATCATATCGTGTATACTTATTTATCCTCTTTTTCTTAAAATATGTATTACCTATAACTAAACCCCCTTTCTATAAAAAGTTCAATAAAAGGGCTCCCATTATCATTTACACCTGGAAAACCCCAAACTTACCTAACCACACCCTCTCTAAAAGTTTCTCCTACTTAGCATTCAGGTCCCCTACCACAATTACTCTCTCACTTGGTTCAAAGGCTCCTATACTTCACTTAACACTCCCAAAATCTCTCTCTCTCCTCTGCATTCCTCTCTTCTCCAGGTGCATACCACGCTTATTATGCCCCACTTCTCGCATCCAACCTTTATTTTAATCCACATAATTCTCGAATTTACACATTCATATTCTCTTTTCTCCTTCCATAACTGATCATTTAACATTACTGCTACCCCTTCCTTTGCTCTAACTCTCTCAGATACTCCAGATTTAATCCATTTATTTCCCCCACTGAAACTCTCCTACCCCCTTCAGCTTTGTTTCGCTTAGAGCCAGGACATCCAACTTCTTTTCTTCATAACATCAGCAATCATCTGTTTCTTGTCATCCGCACTACATCCACGCACATTTAAACAACCCAGTTTTATAAATTTTTTCCCTTCTTCTCTTTTTTAGTAAATGTATACGGAGAAGGGGTTACTAGCCCATTGCTCCCGGCATTTTAGTCGCCTCATACGACACGCATGGCTTACGGAGGAAAGATTCTTTTCCACTTCCCCATGGACAATAGAAGAAATAAAAAGAACAAGAGCTATTTAGAATAAGGAGAAAAACCTAGATGTATGTATATATATATATGCATGTGCGTGTCGTGAAATGTGACCAAAGTGTAAGTAGAGTAGCAAGATATCCCTGTTACCTAGCGTGTTTATGAGACAGAAAAAGAAAACCAGCAATCCAAACCATCATGCAAAACAGTTACAGGTTTTTGTTTCACAGTCACTGGCAGGACGGTAGTACTTCCCGGGTGGTTGCTGTCTACCAACCTACTATATATATATATATATATATATATATATATATATAATATATATATATTTTATATATATATATATAGTATATAAATATTGCAAAAAATCGCAGACGGGCGATCTTAACTGTGCAAGACAAGCCATGGGGAGTGGGAATTTTTAGCTCAGGTACTTTCACACTTCTCAGTGCGTCATCAGGAGCTGTGCAATATTGCAAGGCAGAAAACTGAAGGATTTGAAGGGAAGTTTTCTCCTAGTAGCTCATGCAGGTTTGTCAATTTTCCCGCAGGCTCTCTCAGCTAAAGATTTCCACCATCCCCCGTGGCTTGTTTTGGCATATATATATATATATATATATTTTATATATAATATATATATATATATATATATATATATAATATATAAAATAATATATATATATATATATATATATATGCAAAACAACCACTGTAAAAGAATAGAGAAATCCCAAGCGCTTTCGTGACTACTCACATTATCAAGGAACTATGAAAGTAAAGCATCCAAGGAAGGTATATAAGGGGTCCTGGCCAAACACCTCACTATCAATCCCACAACAGTTAAACACCTGACGTGCGCCGGCCCAACTGGACAGGTCCTTTGCACAACCCACCCAACAAACTATTCTACCCAAGAAAATTTAAATATTATTATTTGTCCAGTGTATTATTAAATTCTTCCCAAAATTTTATTAATTATAAATGGATCTAATTTATATAAACCAAAGGAAATATTCATATTATTGTCAAAACTGCTTTTTTTGAAACAAGATTCAATTATATTCCTGTCGACCATGGACTTGCTTGATACTTCTTTCTCAACTTTTTGAAAATCAATTTGGGTGGTTAAAATCTCTTACATGAATAAATAGAGCATTGGATTCTTGTCCAGTTCTAATGCTATATTTATGTTGTTTTAATCTTAGTTTTGAGAATTTTACCAGTTTGACCGTAATAAACTTTATCGCAAATTTTACAAGGAATCTTATAGACACATCCATCAGTATTTTGGGGGGAATTCTTTATCAAAAGTATTTTTACTGTATCAAATTTTTGAATACAACTTTAATATTAAAAGTCTTAAGAAGAGAAGGCATATCAACCAAGTTTTCATGGTAAGGGAGAACCAACATATTTTTTAGTTGAATAAGGCTGGTTGTCCCTTTTTGGATTGTAAAAAGTTTTTAGCAACTTCAAAAGATTTTTCAATTACATTCTTGGGTATTTTAAATCATTTCCTATTTTCATAAATTTTGGATATTTCCTCATCTATGAACTCAGGACTACAGATGCATAAAGCTCTCAAAAACATTGATGAGAAAACAGATAGTTTGACTATCTTGATGCGAGGAATAATAGTGGACATAGGAACAGTTATTTGTAGGTTTTCTGTAAATTTTAAATCTGAATTTATTATTACCCTTAATAATTAAAACATCTAGAAAAGGCAAAGAGTTATTTTCTTCAAACTCAACAGTAAAGTTTATAGAATGGGCTAAGCTATTTAATTTTCCAAAGATATGGTGTATATCTACATTTATGGGCATAAGACACAAAATATCATCAACATATCTGAACCATTTAGCTCTATTATGGAGGATTGTGTTAAGCAACCTTGTTTCAAAAAATTCCATGTATAGGTTACTAAGAACAGGTGAAAGAGGATTTCCCATTGCCATACCAAACTTCTGAGTGTAAAACTTATCATTAAATACAAATTTTGCATCAACAATGCAAAGTTTAATAAGTTTAATGATAGTAGGAACTGACAATGGTAAATCATAGTTAACGAGTTCTTCAGATAAGAAACTTAATAAATCATCAAAAGGAACTTTCGTAAACAAGGAAGTAACATCAAAACTAACCATGTTAAAATCATTTAAGTCAGTCAAGGAGCTTAATTTATCAACCAAGTCTGTGTTGTTTTTAACATTAAAGTTAGAAATTTTGCCAACAATAGGGCTCAAAATATCAACAAGCCATTTGGATAATTTTTTTATGAAAAATGACCCTATGGAGCTAATAATTGGTCTGACTGGATTCCCTGGTTTGTGTGTTTTTATTAGTCCATACATGTAAGGTAAAGATGGATTAGTGGAAAATAAATTGTTTGACTAATTCATCTTTGCCTTTCAGTAGAAGTTTTATGTTTTATTGAAATTGCTGTTAACGGTTTTTTAGGGGATTTTTCCTAAGTTTAGAATAGGTTTCAGTATCATCTAAGAGATTATATATATATATATATATATATATATATATATATAAATATTATTATATTATATATATATATATTTTTTATTATTTATTTATATTAAACAAACCGGCCGATTCCCACCAAGGCAGGGTGGCCCAAAAAGAAAAACTTTCAACCCTCATTCACTCCATCACTGTCTTGCCAGAAGGGTGCTTTACACTACAGTTTTTAAACTGCAACATTAACACCCCTCCTTCAGAGTGCAGGCACTGTACTTCCCATCTCCAGGACTCAAGTCCGGCCTGCCGGTTTCCCTGAATCCTTCATAAATGTTACTTTGCTCACACTCCAACAGCACGTCAAGTATTAAAAACCATTTGTCTCCATTCACTCCTATCAACACGCTCACGCATGCCTGCTGGAAGTCCAAGCCCCTCGCACACAAAACCTCCTTTACCCCCTCCCTCCAACCCTTCCTAGGCCGACCCCTACCCCGCCTTCCTTCCACTACAGACTGATACACTCTTGAAGTCATTCTGTTTCGCTCCATTCTCTCTACATGTCCGAACCACCTCAACAACCCTTCCTCAGCCCCTGGACAACAGTTTTGGTAATCCCGCACCTCCTCCTAACTTCCAAACTACGAATTCTCTGCATTATATTCACACCACACATTGCCTCAGACATGACATCTCCACTGCCTCCAGCCTTCTCCTCGCTGCAACATTCATCACCCACGCTTCACACCATATAAGAGCGTTGGTAAAACTATACTCTCATACATTCCCCTCTTTGCCTCCAAGGACAAAGTTCTTTGTTTCCACAGACTCCTAAGTGCACCACTCACTCTTTTTCCCTCATCAATTCTATGATTCACCTCATCTTTCATAGACCCATCCGCTGACACGTCCACTCCCAAATATCTGAATACGTTCACCTCCTCCATACTCTCTCCCTCCAATCTGATATTCAATCTTTCATCACCTAATCTTTTGTTATCCTCATAACCTTACTCTTCCTGTATTCACCTTTAATTTTCTTCTTTTGCACACCCTACCAAATTCATCCACCAATCTCTGCAACTTCTCTTCAGAATCTCCCAAGAGCACAGTGTCATCAGCAAAGAGCAGCTGTGACAACTCCCACTTTGTGTGTGATTCTTACCCTTTTAACTCCACGCCTCTTGCCAAAACCCTCGCATTTACTTCTCTTACAACCCCATCTATAAATATATTAAACAACCACGGTGACATCACACATCCTTGTCTAAGGCCTACTTTTACTGGGAAAAAATTTCCCTCTTTTCCTACATACTCTAACTTGAGCCTCACTATCCTCGTAAAAACTCTTCACTGCTTTCAGTAACCTACCTCCTACCCCAATACACTTGCAACATCTGCCACATTGCCCCCCCTATCCACCCTGTCATACGCCTTTTCTCCAAATCCATAAATGCCACAAAGACCTCTTAGCCTTATCTAAATACTGTTCACTTATATGTTTCACTGTAAACACCTGGTCCACACACCCCCTACCTTTCCTAAAGCCCCTTGTTCATCTGCTATCCTATTCTCCGTCTTACTCTTAATTCTTTCAATTATAACTCTACCAACACTTTACCAGGTACACTCAACAGACTTATCCCCCTATAATTTTTGCACTCTCTTTTATCCCTTTGCCTTTATACAAAGGAACTATGCATGCTCATCTGCCAATCCCTAGGTACCTTACCCTCTTCCATACATTTATTAAATAATTGCACCAACCACTCCAAAACTATATCCCCACCTGTTTTTAAACATTTCTATCTTTATCCCATCAATCCCGGCTGCCTTACCCCCTTTCATTTTACCTACTGCCTCACGAACTTCCCCCACACTCAAACTGGCTCTTCCTCACTCCTACAAGATGTTATTCCTCCCTTTCCCTATACACGAAAAACACAGCTTCCCTATCTTCATCAACATTTAAAAAATTCCTCAAAATATTCCTTCCATCTTCCCAATACCTCTACTCTCCATTTAAACTCTCCTCTCCTATTTTTAACTGACAAATCCATTTGTTCTCTAGGCTTTCTTAACTTGTTAATCTTCACTCCAAAACTTTTTCTTATTTTCAACAAAATTTGTTGATAACATCTCACCCACTCTCTCATTTGCTCTCTTTTTACATTGCTTCACCACTCTCTTAACTTCTCCCCTTTTTCTCCATATACTCTTCCCTCCTTGCATCACTTCTACTTTGTAAAAACTTCTCATATGCTAACTTTTCTCCCTTACTACTCTCTTTACATCATCATTCCACCAATCGCTCCTCTTCCCTCCTGCACCCACTTTTCCCGTAACCACAAACTTTTGCTGAACACTCTAAAAACTACATTTTTAAACCTACCCCAAAACCTCTTCGACCCCCTTGCCTATGCTCTCATTAGCCCATCTATCCTCCAATAGCTGTTTATATCTTACCCCCAACTGCCTCCTCTTTTTGTTTATAAACCCCTTTAAACCCTCTCTTCCCTGATGCTTCTATCTCCTTGTATCCCATCTACCTTTTTACTCTCAGTATAGCTACAACTAGAAAGTGATCTGATATATCTGTGGCCCCTCTATAAACATGTACATCCTGAAGTCTACTCAACAGTCTTTTATTTTACCAATACATAATCCAACAAACTACTGTCCCTTTCGCCCTAAAATCATATCGTGTATACTTATTTATCCTCTTTTTCTTAAAATATGTATTACCTATAACAAAAACCCCTTTCTATACAAAGTTCAATCAAAGGGCTCCCATTATCATTTACACCTGGCACCCCAAACTTACCTACCACACCCTCTCTAAAAGTTTCTCCTACTTTAGCATTCAAGTCCCCTACCACAATTACTCCCCTCACTTGGTTCAAAGGCTCCTATACATTCACTTAACATCTCCCAAAATCTCTCTCTCTCCTCTGCATTCCTCTCTCCCCCAGGTGCATACACGCTTATTATGACCCACTTCTCGCATCAACCTTTACTTTAATCCACATAATTCTTGAATTTACACATTCATATTCTCTTTTTCTCCTTCCATAAAATGATCATTTAACAATTACTGCTACCCCTTCCTTTGCTCTAACTCTCTCAGATACTCCAGATTTAATCCCATTTATTTCCCCCCACTGAAACTCCCCCTACCCCCTTCAGCTTTGTTTCGCTTAGGGCCAGACATCCAACTTCTTTTCATTCATAACATCAGCAATCATCTGTTTCTTGTCATCCGCACTACATCCACGCACATTTAAGCAACCCAGTTTTATAAAGTTTTTCTTCTTCTCTTTTTTAGTAATTGTATACAGGAGAAGGGGTTACTAGCCCATTGCTCCCGGCATTTTAGTCGCCTCATACGACACGCATGGCTTACGGAGGAAAGATTCTTTTCCACTTCCCCATGGACAATAGAAGAAATAAAAAAGAACAAGAGCTATTTAGAAAAAGAGAAAAACCTAGATGTATGTATATATATATATGCATGTGCGTGTCTGTGAAGTGTGACCAAAGTGTAAGTAGGAGTAGCAAGATATCCCTGTTATCTTAGCGTGTTTATGAGACAGAAAAAGAAACCAGCAATCCTACCATCATGCAAAACAGTTACAGGTTTTTGTTTCACAGTCATCTGGCAGGACGGTAGTACTTCCCTGGGTGGTTGCTGTCTACCAACCTACTACCTATATATATATATATATATATATATATATATATATATATATATATATAAATATATATATATATATTTATATATATATATATATATATATAACAACACTGTGATAGCCAAGGATTCGAACCAATGTTCTACTGACCTGCCTCATGGTAAGCGAGAACCACATGACACTTTAAACCACAGCGTCATCTGGTTCTCTCTTACCATGAGGCAAGCCAGTACAGCATGGGTTCGAATCCTTGGCTAGGACAGTGTTGTTATTGATCAATACCACTCGTTCGTGGTTACAATAATATATATATATATATATATATATATATAATATATATATATATATATATATATATATATATATATATATATATATATATATATATATATATATATATATATATAATATATGCTATAAGATCACAGTAAATCTGGAGTTTATCTGGAGAGAGTTCCGGGGGTCAACGCCCCCGCGGCCCGGTCTGTGACCAGGCCTCCTTAGGTCAGTGTCCCAGGATGCGACCCACACCAGTCGACTAACACCCAGGTGCCCATTTTACTGATGGGGAACATAGACAACAGGTGGAAAGAAACACGTCCAATGTTTCTACTCTGGCTGGGAATCGAACCCAGGCCCTCACCGTGTGAAGCGAGAGCGTTAACCACCAGGCCACCACAAAACAACCACTGTGAAAAAATAGTGGAATTCCAAGCACTTTCGTGTATTCTCACCATTATCAAGGAACTGTAAAAAACAATACATCAAAGGAAGGCATTTAAATGGTCAAGACCACACCTCACCATCATATCCCACAACAAAGCAACATCTCACACCCATGTGACGACACCCAACTCTGTGAAACACACCTAATTCTCTTCCCAAGAATTAAAATTTATTACTTGTTTAATGTATCATTAAATTCTTCCCAAATTTTATTAATTATAAATGAATCCAATTTATATAAACCAAAGGAAATATTCATATTATTTTCAAAACTGCTTTTATGAAACATGATTCAGTTATATTCCTGTCGACCATGGACTTGCTTGATACAACTTTCTCAACTTTTTGAAAATCAATTGCATGGTTAAAATCTGTCTCCAGTTGATTTTCAAAAGGCTGAGAAAGTTGTATCAAGCAAATCCACGGTCGACAGGAATATAATTGAATCATGTTTCATAAAAATCAGTTTTGAAAGTAATATGAATATTTCCTTTGGTTTATATAATTTGTATTCATTTATAATTAATAAAATTTGGGAAGAATTTAATGATACATTAAACAAGTAATAAAGCTTAATTCTTGGGTAGAGTATTAGGTGTGTGTCACAGAGTCGAGTGACTAAAATGATTTACTGTGTAAGGAATCTCTCGTATGAAGACAGACTGAAGCCTGAATCTCCACTCTCTGGAGAGAAGAGACGTAGATGAGGGGAGAGTATCTTTGAAGTGTATAGTGGAGGACGGAATAAAACAAAGGTGATATTAATAAAAGTACTGAGGGTGTCAAACAGGTAAGAACCAGGAAAATAATGGACTTAAGTTGGATAAATTTTAGATTAGAAAGGACATACGGTAAGAAGTACTGGTTTTCTAACGAGTTGTGGATGCATGGAACATCTCCCGACTGGGTGATCGAGGCTTAGGACCTTGGGTGCTTTAGAGATTGGACAAAAAATATATGGTGGGAGGGCGCTGGGTTTGATTGGATGTCTTTGGGTACGGGAGGATCTTCTTGGGAAGCATTGAGTAGGGGTCGTGTTTGATAATGGACCTGCCTTGTATGGGCCAGTAGACTTCTAAAATGTTCTCCATTCTTATTTTTATGTGTTGTGGGTTGTGATGGTGAGTTGTAAGTCTTCACCCTTTATATGCTTCCTTTGATGTATGTTTTTTATAGTTCCTTGATAATGTGAGAAGTCTCGGAAAGTACTTGGAATTTCTCTATTCTTTCACTGTTTTTTTTTGCAACACACACCACACACAACTAACCACACCACCCAACACACCACACACACACACACACACACACACACACACACACACACACACACACACACACACACACACACACACACACCAATATTATTATTATATTATATATATATATATATATATATATATATATATGTATATATATATATATAATATATATTTATATATATAAATATTTATATAATTTTTTATATATATATATAATTATATTATATTTATATATATTTTATGAGCAAAACAACCCTCTGAAAGATAGAGATTCCCAAGCGCTTTCGTGGACTACTCACATTATCAAGGATAGATCCTTGATAATGTGAGTAGTCACAAAATCGCTTGGAATTCTCTTAATTCGTTCAGAGTGGTGTTTTGCACAATTCTAAATCACCTGTTTATGTGATCTCCTATGGCATATATATATATATATATATATAATATATATATATTATATATATATATATTATATATATATATATATATATATACTTATATATATATTTATATTATATATATATATATATAATTATATTATATATATATAATATATATATATTTTAAGTTGGATTCATAATATGAAGCGGTCAGAGCTTTCTAAACATTTAGATTGCAAATAAAACTGAGAATGAGCTATAAAAATTAGGCGTGTGAGCTGAATATGACTTTCTCCAACCCTAAATTATATTTAACCAGGTTAAGGTGTAGTGAAATTAATTTAACGAAAGCCTTGGAGAAATACGTTGAAAGTCAACAACAGTGCAGTACTACACATCATGGTGCTGGCAGATACTCGAAGAAAAATAAATTTTTAATGGCCCGCTAAAACACATGAAATATAGAACTGTCACAAACTACCGAGTTTTCAAATTTCTCGGTTTTTATAAGTTCTATTAAAATTCATTGAGATCACTGCCACAAATATATTTTTTTTACGAAAGTCCCAGTTAAAAAAATCAATAATATTTTAAATTTTGTATCAATACAGCCAAACTCAATACAGAAATACTTCTACGTACCTCAGAAGAGGCAGTTATAGTTATTACAATGAAAATCAATTTATATAATAAAATTGCAAAATTTTAAATTTACATTGTTTTTTTTTTCCCAAAGGTGGAATGCCAAACTTTCTTTTAGTAAAGGCCCCATGAACCTTTAAAGTTTTCAACGTTTTGGAAAAGGCACTCTTCAGTAGTTTGCGCTGAATCACCGTTGCCAAGGTTTTCACAATGTTAGCAAAATTTTAAATTTGTACCTGCGCAGTCTTACACTTATAGGTTGTCACTCTTTCTTATAGAATGTTTGTAGAAATTACAAGTTTTTGTAACTTACAACATACCTTACTGAACTTTTCCTCTATCATAATTGTAACCTGGCTGAATCTCGGATCTTGGCAAATTCATCTTATTATATCCTGCCCTTCAGCACTCTATGACCTTGTGGGGTTTAGCGTTTAGTTTTGATTATAATAATATTAAAGGAACATTTTGCCATGAATGGCAGATTTATGACCAAAAATAAATATAAATTTTTCTCCTTTTTCCTCATTAACTGATGAGGAAAACCTTAGTGAGAAAAAAAATCTGTAATTTATATTAAGGAAGAATTCCTCCTTTTATATCATGTTTACCGACTCCGTTGAGAACAAGTCGTATTTCATTAAGGTGATTATAACTATCTCTTTTTACTTTTTTAGTTATTTGCCCTGTTGAAGTTAGGCTTCATGAAAGGATGATGTAGACAGCCTGTGTACTGTCTTGCACAGACAGCCCATGCAGTCTGCAGCTTAGTTCAAATTTCGCGCTATGCTGGTGCTTGCCACCTAGGCCTTGCCACTTCAGTATGCCATGACTTGCCTCGCCCTCACTCAACACAGCGGCCTGGCATCAAGACACAAGGCCTCCCAGCTTTCTCGTGGCATGGCCCTTCCCGGGCCATGGGTCACAAACACAAGCCTGTGTAAACCTACCACTACTTATCTATAAGTAAGAAGCTACGAAGAAGACGATATCATTTAAACACCGCGTACTGCACTACCAAAAAATCGTTATAGGGAATTTCAGTGGTGGAACCTATCTCTCTTTCTTTGTAGATTGAAATTATATGGCCATCTCCACACATCTGGCATGATACTCATTTTGCTAGAGTATTACTGACAAAAACGACTTTGGGAATGTTCAGTAAGTTCCATTTTGCATTCTTTAAAGATCTGAAAACAGTTTGTTGGCTCTTTGGTGGCTTAACTTGTTTTAATTAACCTAATTTGTGTACCTGGGACTTATCTTAGTTTCAATTAGCCTAGTATGAATCCTGGTGGTGTATTCAAACTTTAATTAGTTAGTTTGAGCACCTGGGGCTTATTCAGCTTTTATTAGTTAATTAGAGTTTCCGTGGATTATTTAGTTTTTATTAGTTTAGCTTGATTCCCACTGGGGCTCTTATTTACTGTAATATATCGACTTGTCTGAAAACAACAAGCCTTGAGTGTCATCGCCCCCCGTGGATCAGTGCCAGTTGTTGATGTCGTCTAATCAATAATGGACTGTTGATGCTAGAACAGTATGCAATCCAACGTAAGCGTTGGAAAAACGTCAGGAACCTACATATATTTCCTCTGCAGTTCATCTTATATTATGAGGAATAAATATTACAACCAGTGAGTCCAAATGGCCTGTTATCCTGGGTGTAAAGGGAGGCAAAATAAACACAGCAGAAAAGTGTTTGATTATATTATCCTTCACCAGCATTTGTACACTATGTACAGAGATAAGTATTATGCACTCCACGGTAAGCTAGGCGAATAGAAGCCTACAAGAAGCAGGAACGTGCTTCAACAGCTTCTAGAATGGGATTGAAAAGGGCAGGCCAGGAGAGTGGACCCACATAACCTATGTGATTGCAAAACCAACTTCTTATTGGACTGGACCTGGTCATAGTTGAACGACGGTGGCCCCATCGTCAACTACCAGTAACCTGGGTCGCTGCTGGTTGAGGGAGATAACTGTAAATGAGTGGTGTGTACATGCGCCGAAATAAAGGTTACGTACTCTTTGCATGCCGCACCCCTACCCCGAAAGGCTTAAGGATTAGGCAGCCACCTCCCAGTGGTAACCGTGCCGCCATGCACTAAATAATGGGACCGCCTTTCCTCCCACCATTCCAACTCTTGATAGAGCTCAGCTTTTCTCGTGGACGAAAAGCCTAAACTAAACCAGAGTGAGACAAACAGTTCAGTCGGGTAGCATAGGTCCAGATAAAGGCGGACGGTAGCCCGCATTCCCTCAACTAAAAAAAAACCCTCACCAGGGGATAAAAAAAAAAGAGAGTGGAAAGGGTTACCCACATATAGCCTAAAACATCTATCCTAAGTTAAATATAGTAATTAGACTCTAGATAAAGAGTCTGCAACATATTTTCTTTGCGGACATATGTACAATAGAAATATTATTGGGCTGCAGCCTTAGCGTCAGCGCAGGAGCCTTGTGTTTGTGGTTCTTCATGGTTTGGAGATATACTAGAGGATTGTGATCACGGTGACGGTGACCACCTTCGATGTCTGGCACACTTAAAACATCGAAATGCTCCTAAAGACAGTACCAGCGCGAGGGCTTCTTTTTCAATGGTAGAGTAAGACCCTCTGATGGGCTGGGAAATTAGCTGATAATATGCTACAGGCTGCAAAATCATCATTTCGTTTTGTAATAGGACTGCCAACCAGACTCACAAGATCAACCTGTAAGAAAGGTTTGGAGAAGTCTGGAGACAAAGAAGGGTGTGCAGTACACAATATTCTTTTTGCTTTATCAAACGCATTGTTACAATCTGGGGTCAATTAAGGGAACTTTGTGACTGTATGAGAGAGGTAAGAGGGGCTACAATATCTGAGAATAAATTCTTACCAGATCTTCTGTAAAATCCTATCATGCCTAGGAAACGTTGAAGAGATTTCCTATCATGAGGAACTGGATAATCTTTAATAGCAAGAACTTTAGCAAGTTTAGGTGCAACTTTACCACTACCTACTTCATGGCCTAGAAAAGTGATAGTGGCCTGGCCAAAGGAAGATTTAGATAAATTAACTGTTAAATGGGAACTCTGAAAGGTCTCAAAAAGAGCCTTAAGTCTAAGTAGGTGTTGATCCAAGTATCAGACACCACAACAATATCATCTAGGTACGCTGCCGTGCCTTCAAGTCCTTTAATAGCCTGATGGATAAGTTTCTGGAATGAAGAGGGGGAATTTTTCATTCCGAAGGGGGTAACTGTGTATTGATAATGACCTCCTGGAATTACGAAGGCAGAGATTTCCTTCGCCTTATCCGTCAAAGGTACCTGATAGTAACCTTTAAGGAGATCTAACTTGGACACAAAAGTAGCCTTACCCACAAAGTCAATTACGTCATCCAGACGAGGAAGAGGGTAAGCATCTGTAATTGTGACCTCATTCACCTTACGGTAGTCTGTACACATACGAAACCCTCCATCAGCCTTCTTCACAAGGATGCACGGTGAAGCCCATGGACTAGATGACTCCTCCACTAAACCATGCTTTAACAAAAATTCTACTTCCTGCTGAAGTAGCCTCTGCTTTTCAGGATTAGCTCTGTAGGGGGAGAGTTTAATTGGTTTAGAGTTTCCCACATCTACATCATGATAACCTAACGTACATTTTTTCGGCACATCCGAAAAAATATTAGGATATGACTGTAGAAGCTCAGTTAAATTTGTTGCTTGCGTTTCAGATAGTCCCTCCATTAAAGGGCTAGGATCCTTGAGGAGGACAGAATTTGAAAGTTTAATATTAATTTCAGAGATAGAGTGCAAAGAATCAGAGTCGTCCTCAGAGGTAGAGGACAGAGTCATTACTGGGACTTTATCTGGTGTATGAAAAGATTTTAATTGATTAATGTGGTAAGTTTTAGTTTTTGAGGTCTTATCAATGGGAGCTACCACATAATTTACATCAGATAATCTACTTACAATCTGCATAGGTCCCGTAAATCTAGCTTTCAAGGTGTGGCCAGGTATAGGTTCCTGCACCAACACCTTGTCTCCTGGATGGAAGGAGCAGAATTGTGCACTTCTCTCTACCTCTGTTTCTTCGGATTTTTCAGCTGTCTTTGGTTAGACTTGGCTAACTGAAGTGCCACCTGCAACCTTGATGAGGTGTAGAGTGTTGAGCTAACATCTTCTCCCCATCTCATCGTTGGAGCTCCCGAAGAGGACCTACGTACATTGTGCCAAAGATCAGCTCAACGGACTATACCCTGTAGACTCTTGCACCGTTCTCGTACTGAGAAACAGCACAAAGGTAGTGATTCATCCAGTCTGTAGGGAAAATGAATGCAAAAACGTTCTCCATTCTGGTATTTAAAAGTCTGATGGGAAATTTTCCAGGCGCCTTGGACTGAGATGTTATGCAGTGGATAGTTTGTGGGATTATCCCTTAACATAGTTAAATGCTTCCCTAAGTGCTTTGGCAGTGAAGTTAGTACTTGATTCACTTTGAATCGTTTTAAGAATGCCAAACAAGAAATAATTTGGTTAAGCTTTGAGCTAGCTTAAGTATTAATAATGCGCATGGGAATTGCTTCAGGATATCTGGTTACTCTTATCCATAATCGTAAATAAATATGGATTTACCAGACTTTGACCTAGGTAGTGACCTACACAATTCTATAATTAAATCTGCAAAGGTTTTTTTCTCCATCAGCAGGTATAGGTTGGGAGGAGCAGGTTTAATGGAATGTCCAGGTTTCCCTACTTGCTGACATTCTCGGCAACACCTGATATGATTCTTCACATCTTGCTTTAATTTTGGCCAATTTTAAATTCTTTTGCGATTTCTATACAAGTTTTAGTTAATTCCTAAGTGACCTCCTAATTAAGTATTATGGAGCTATCTTCAATATCTGAGTCTAAACTTTGTTGGATAAACCACTAACTGTCAGGCAATTGCCGGCCTCTATCTCTTACCAAGTCGCAGTGCTGATCAAAATAATAGTTTTTTAAGTTCATACTTGACCGGATGATTCAAAGAGGATTTACCCATGGCTGCCTGAAAAGCGAATTTTAAAGAAGGGCCTTTCGTTGTTCCTCCCGGAAGGATAGGGCCCTCGGGCATGGAACCAGATATATCTGGCAATCCTGCAACTGGGGAATAGGATGGTCTTGATCGGGATTTGTTCACTTGGTTACGCGGCTATGGTCAGTTTTCCTCTGTTAAAACAAAGCGGCATTCCGAGATCGGCGTCGTCCAAGGTTTAGGGTCAACTTTCGCCAGAAACCTTGGATGTTGCCCGAGTTATGGCAACACCGGAGAAGAATTAATCATTATTGGTGCAGGACACGCACTGCAGTAGTAACTGTTATTACCCAGTAATCACCATGGCATCTTTCGTGGGGGAATCCTTGGAAGACACCACAGTAAGTTACCCAGTGCAATATTGTCACCTGTAATAAATTTTATGCAAAGTGACAGAATATATAGCTCCTCAAAAATGCTTCCAATAAAACAAGAGGAATTCTAGGAAGTTTCTTGAAAGGAGGTATATTCCTTCTCTTTTAAGTTGAGCAATATGCTCCAGTATCTCTAAAGGTTTTGACTTCAGTTGTTTCTGAGTTTCCTGAAGGGCAATAAAACTCTTACAATAATTATGGTGCCATCCCTTTTTCTATTCCTCTCGCCGGGACCATGTTACTAGGGATATTAGAGTTTCCCAATGGGTTGGGGTTTGTTGGGGGCAGTGGGGGGATTATGGACCTACTTTGTTAAGAGTGGAAGCAGACGACAGGCTTGTTCTTTACTCCATGGGAACGTTGCCTACTGGTGTCGCTCTGGCTGGGTCTCTCTAGATATGTTGTCGAGAAGCGACCATGTTAGTAGTTTGTCTCTTAGCAGATGGACCATAAGTGAGAAGCATGGCTCGCCAGGTGACTTAGTTGGCAGACGTAGACGTTTTCCCTTCGGTGGCACTTTCATTCTCCAAGGTTGCGATCTTGCTTCATGCCAGGCTGTGTGAAAAGAGAGAAGGGACCGCTCGGACAAGTAGTGGTTATTTTCGAACGGTATCAGCCAACCTGTTCCTCAATGCAGTAGTTAAGTTACGTTCCTGCAGAAAGACTAGAACCTTGGTCCCACAGATTCAGCGTGTTGTCAATCAGAATAAGCTGCACCAGCTCTCAAAGGTGGTGACACCACTTGCTTTTTACCAGCTGGTCAAAGCTTTTGGTTTGCTGTTGTTCAAAAATCCACCAGGGATTACCAAGCTGCCGCCCAGCTTAAGTTTAAAAAGCTTATGGTACTTAGCTGGGATACATGTATATGCTCCAACACTGTGGTTCTTCACTACTGGATAATCAAAAAATCAGTGTCATTTAACACTGAGGTAAATTCCTGTGCCTTACAAAACTATGCTGTGCGCAACAACGATGCCCATGCTGTTCGGCAATTTCAAGGCTCGAGCATGATTTTCGAAAGCTTTCGAAAAAAAATTTCTGGTTCGGCCTCATTGAAGCGGGGTGGGAACAAGCTGTACTGCTTTCTGTTTAAACTAAAATTCATTTACGAATACGAAAACTGCCCTCCGTTCTCTTTCACTATCTAATTCTTTCTTTAGCGAATGCTCTTGTTCCTAGTCTGCTCAAGATTGATTTGCAGTCACGTGCCAACGCCGCCGATTCACTTGAGCCAAACCCTTCCTGCCACCATTACTGACTATTTTTCTGCTCCGGTGATATATCATTTCCTCCAGCGATACATAGTGTTTTTGCCTAGACTCCTGTGAGGGAGGAGTCTGATGTGCCTTTCTTCTTCTTGAAGTTGGTCAGCAATCAGTGATTGCAGTTTGCGCAGCTGGTTAGCGTGCATTTATATTTTAATGCCAATGGAAATGAGCCAATTTGCAAACAACACTTTAGGGACAATTTAGGTAGGTTGTATTGCAAAGGTAATGCCGACCACCAGACGTCTGACTGTCTAGGTGGCATAAGTTATTCGCTATGCACAGTACAATTGCAGATACCCCAATGTAAACGTTAATTTGCAGAAAACACTCTAGCTTTGCACAGTACGATTGCAGAATACGCATACAAGGGGAAACGCAATAGCAAAATTGATGCAACTGAACACAAAAATTTGTTAAGCATTGCCAGACAGGCAAGCGTCCACTGTTCTACAAGATTGTCTGTAAGCAAAGCGCGCACACCTAACAGTAGTTGTGAGCTGTTGAATTGATCACACAATAGCAGGCTGACCATTGCAAAGTAACTAAACACGCAAAAATTTGTAAAGCATTGGCAAAACTATGCTTGCCAGACATTAAGCTGTACCAATGTTCCTGCTACCCAGCTTTACCCTTGCTCAACCGTTTTCTCTAATCCAGTTCCAGCTCCGGAAGGCCCCCATATTACAACCAGGAGTCAAATGGCCTGTAATCTGGGTGTAATGGGAGCAAAATAAACCAGCAGTAAAAGTTTACTTATAGTATCCTACACCAATTTAGGAACAGCATTATGTACACTATGTTAAAGTGATAAGTATTAGTGCACTCCACGGTAAGCAAAAGCAGGAAATAGAAGCCACAAAAAAGAGCAGACCGTGCTTCAACAGCTCTAGGTATTGGGAATGACAAGGGCAGACAGGAGAGTGGTATCCACATAACCTCTGCAATTGCCAAAATCCTCTTCTTATTGGCTGGAACCTGGTCACTAGTTGAACGGACGTGGCTCCATCGTCAACTCCCAGTAACCTGGTTGGCTGGTTGGGGAGAGAGCCTGTAAATGAGGGTGTGCACTTGCGCCGACTAATGGTTACATACTCTTTGCATGCCATGATGGTATAAGCACTCGGAAGGCTTCGGATCTGGAACACAAAGCGATGTGAAGGCTGGAACTCATGTGGCTTACTTGAGTACCCAGGGTAGTCACCTCGGTTAGCGGCTGGCTTAAAACCATTCTTCACAAACATGAAGGTGGCTTGAAATCTTGTAACAATGAGCACAGCAAGTTGTGAAGCTGACTTAAACAAGCAATGCTGGTACTTACACAGGCAAGACCTGGTACTTAGCAGGGGATAGCTCAGTCTCCCCACACAGGATGGTTGGCTTATTTTACAAAACTGGGTACCCCCTCGTAAGTAATGCAAATAAGCAGAGAAAAAAAAGGCACAAAGACGGACCGGAAGCAGGAAAACAGACAGGATGGGGGGGTGTTGGTCAGGTGGTAGCATCATTCATTTGGCAGGCTAGATGTTCAGGAATGACGGGACTGGCTCAGAGAAACTTATCTCAGAAAATTCGCCATATCATCAGAATATGGGCCCTCAGCTGGGCACTATTTGCAAAGTGGGGGTTTTATGAGATAAAAATGGTTGTAGACATAATCTTGGGTATGGTTGGTAACATTTGTATTTGCAGAGTCATGTGGGGAAAGCCAGCCTTCCTTGTATCCTGCCTGTAGGTCTATTTGGGAATGGAGAGGGCACGGTGAGCGACGCTCTCATACGGCACCATGTGACGTCACAAATCCTAGCCACTGGCTAGCTGAGCATGGAGCCTAAATGTATATATGGACGATGCAATTTTACAATATACTACACAAGCATATATATGGGAATTTCAGTAGCTATACTGAACACAAGGTCAGCAACGAATCCTTGCTTTCCCCTTAGTCCTCACAAAACCATCCAGGAACCCATGCCCGTCAACATTGACCGACTGGTAGTCCATTATTGGACTCAGTGGACATACCCTATCTACAAAACATTTCATACAAATACCCATCACTTTCACAAAATATCTTGTAATATGACACACATCAGCAAAATGGCTCTATAGTTCCAAAAGGGGTTCCTCTGCTTCTCTCCCTTTCAGCACACACAATGCACTACTGCCATTGCCTGCTCCTCTCCCAACCTTTTCCCCTCCCTCTCACATTCAAACAACCTCATCAAAAAAACCCTCATTATGTTCCAGGGGTTGTACGTAAAAAATCCCCAGAGGGCCGTCCAAACGTAGTGATTTACCTCTAGCCATCACTGACAGTGCCGTCCATATTTCCTCCTCCATGATTACACCGCACAATGCCTTTCTGGGACTCTCAATAAGCTTACACGGTATTACTCACACCACACCCTCTCATTGCCTCCTCCTCCACTTCTCTACTTCTCAAAAATTCCCATACCATTACCTGCATTACACCACCAATTCACCGTCCGTCCTTCACCTGACCCTCAAGATAATTCCTCCACCGGACGATGATACTCCAATTGCGACATCAAAGTGGACCGTCTCCTCGATGGCTACCCTGCAGCACACACGCTGAAGACCTATCCCCCTATTGACCTATCCCCCCTAACACCTATCCTCCATAACACCTATCCCTCCTAACTCTATCCCCCCTTTACACTATCTCCTTAACACTGGCAGATGTAGGCCTGCCTTGTACCGCATTGCATAAACCATCATCCCTGATACCTCGAAACTTCTCCTTCAACTCCTCTATGTCCACCAACGGGTCTACACCAGGACACTGCCCCTCTCCCATAACACACTCAGCTTTATCTGTAAAACAATTAAACATTCCCTATTTCATCCTGGTTTATCTGTTTGCCCTCACACACAGAGAACTTACGTAATCTCCGCTTTGGCGAAAATCCATCCCACCCATCCCCATGTCATCCCCCCCGCCCTCTACACTTTGACTCCCCCAAATCCTCAAAACGCCCCCACGCTCCTCATCGGTTTAAGGACGTAAGTATTCAACTTCAGTGCATGTATGTCTCCATGCTGCGACTTCTCATACCCACCTCCGTGAGTACTGCTCGATGATCTGTATACACTTGCCATGATTGTATTAGAGAGTTGACATGCACCATCGGTGTTATGTAAGTCTGTCCAGCAGTGACCCCATACCCACATCCTCACAATAGTATGATCCACACCCACTTTCACCATCACTCTGTGTGGAAAGTTCAACAAATAGGAGTAGTGAGCAAGTATATGGTAACGATTGCCAGCTGCTTGTTAAGGTAGGGTCAGTCTCGCTCCACCATCCCCTTCCCCCCTCCTTTCTCCCCCCAAAAGGTGACATGTGGGGCTCCGGCCAAAACAGTAATTCACTCGACTCAAAGCTTCAGCAAAACTCTAAGTAAAAGCCTCTGCTACTATTCTAGTGGATATTGGTTGAAAGCTTCACTTTTGAAAAATAATAAACTTAGTCCTTTCAGTTTTAAGCTCCACATAAGACTTTTCGATAATCACCACCTTTTTTTAAGTATCTTACACTTATCATGGAGAGTGATTTCTTAAGCAGTGGGTAACCTGTCTCTCTTTCCAGCTTGGAATGACAGATCAGGTCACATGCCAGCCAACGAGAAGTGTTGAAGGAGATGGACTGAAAACGGTCTTGGGACGTCACCTTATAATCTACCTACCTGATTAATTGTACAGGACACTACCCTCATCTTTGCAGTGGTAAAGAACCTGCTTTCCTGTCATCTGGACTGACTATTCAAGGCTATAGACTCTCGGAAGAACTAGTCGTTGGGTTGTCACCAACACCTGTGACCCCCCACATCATCAGTAACGGCTACAATTTCTACAAGACAGTGTCAACCTCCACCAGACACCCAGTATAACTGTATATATTAGCGTTGAATTCAAATGTCATATTTTTATTTCATTTTTTATATTTCTGGCAAATAGGATACACATTCATTTTTTAATGTTTTATCTTTGCATTACTAAATAATAAAGTGTTTATCTTTGTGAATTATTATTTATTTTTCTATTCATTAATTTTCCTGAGGAGGAGCCAGCCTTGGTAATACTGTCTGAAGTTGTTACAGGGCTGAGTAAGCTTCACAAGTGGCGACCTTGCAGGATGAACTCTACTGAATCAAGATTCAACTCTATCTTGAATCTATCATTGAAATTTCAACGCCGCATACCACAGACAGTTACCACAAGCCATGAGTAATCATTCTCTATGGTAGGACTACAGTACAGGTATTTAAAAGATTTGGTGATGTTATAGTCTCAATTTATTGTAAGTCAAGCCAAGGCAGGATATTACTAGTTAATTCTGTTGCCTTTATTCTTGAGCTTGAAACGATTTGGAGGAATAGACTCTAGGGACCCGAAATTTTCCAATGACAAGTTGTCTCATTGAGCTCTGTTTATTATATCAAGGGACTGTCGTAGGACACTCTTGATTTGTTGGTGGAAGATTGGATGGTCAAGGCCCCATTCTACTTACTGTTTGCTCGGAGCAGCATAGAACCCTCCTTTTTCACTCACACGTACTGTTTAATCGAAGCAGGATCGAACCCTCCGATTTATTTACAGTTTGAGCAGAGCAGGAATTGAACCTCCGTTTTCTTTGATATATCAGTTTCATTTTTCCTGGTAGTTAAAGTTATTCTTGCAAGTATGGAGGAATACCAGTTTGGATGAACACTGGGAGTAAGTTAGGAATAACGGGGAAGAATTTAGAAGCTTTCATTAGCGCTAAGATCTAGGAAAGAGAAAAAAAGGAGAGAGATAGAATTGAAAGAGGAAAATCAAGAAAAACAGGTAGAAAGAGAAAGAGAGGAGAAAAGGGAGAGAGAGAAAATCGAAAGAGAGGAGGAAAAGGGGGGAG
>NC_069469.1:2346238-2389357 GCF_026875155.1 Cherax quadricarinatus
ATTTTCCCAAAAAAACTCGCCAAAGGTCGAATTTCACGAAAGTCGAGGCGCCGAAACTGGGGGATCCACTATATATATATGGTCAAATCTGTGTCCTAGGTCACTTCGAAACACCTTTGAAACACGGATTTGGTGTACAGTTTTTTAAAGTTAGAAATGATCTGCAGGTCCATGGGCTGGATGAGAGTTGTTAGGAGGCAAGAACTTCACTGTGATGAAACAGAATTCCACAGACAATAGCTCTACCAAGTTTGGAGGATGAGCAAGAGCACTGTCCAATCGTCCAGTACCAGGAGGCACTTGAGTGGCAATTTATGTTTCAGGAGGTATTATTTCACACTCGAGCCAAACACATCATTCACCCACTCTTTGAAAATTTGCATTGTGAACCATGCATTATTGTTAGCCCTCCACATCATACACAATTTACTCTTGAAAACATTGTGTTTCTTGAACACTGGGATTTTCAGAGTGATACACCAGTAACGGCTTCACTCTGAAATCCCCCCAGCAGTGTTAGCACAGAACAAAAGAGTAAGCCTGTCTTTCATAGGCTTGTGTCCAGGCAGGGCCCTTTCTTCCTGCATAATGTAGGTCCTCTTTGGCATTTTCTTCCAGAACAGGCCTGTTTTGTCACAACTGAGCACTTGTTGGGGGAGGAATCCTTTAGCCTCTATGTACTCCTTGAAATCTTGCACAAATTTTTCAGCCGCACATTTATCAGAACTTGCAGCCTCTCCATGCCTTACCACACTGTGTATGCCACTACACTTCTTAAATGTCTCAAACAAGCCTTTGTTTGTCCCTAAAATTTTCTAACAGCAGCACTTGTTCCAGGCATTATATTTACAAGATCTGCATACAACTGCTTTGCTTTCTCACAAATCACTGACTTCACAGCACTATCTCCTGCTAATTGTTTTTCCCTGATCCACAAAAATAATAACTTTTCCATAACTTCCATTATTGCTGACCTTTGTTTCGTTATCACATTTACTCTTTTCGCAACATCAGCTTCCTTGATTTGTTCTTTCTTTGCCAGGATGGAAGTGATGGTAGATTTGTTTTTCCCATACATGCTGGCAAGTCCCAACACTCGCATACAACTCTCAATTTTTTCAATCACTTCTCTCTTAAATTCTATCATGTTTCTCACTTTCTGTACCACAGGAACTTTCTTTGGGTAAATGCTTACTTATTTCACAGTTGCACTTAATAATTAGCAAAGAAAAACACTGATTTATAGCGAAATGTTTGGATGAAAGAGCAGAAGCTTCCTCACTCGGCTAGCAACACAGCTACACTGACTCAAGAAGCACGAGCATCGCCGGCCGATAAGCGTCCAATATGGCCGATAAGTGAAAGCAAAATAACGGCTGATAACAGGAAGGCGGGAAACAGGCCGATAAGCGAGTTGGCCGATAAGTGGAACGGCCGATAACCGAGGGTTCACTGTATATATATATATATATAAAATATATATATATATATATATATATATATATATAATATATATATAATATATATATATATATATTATATATATATATATATTATATATATAATATTATATATATATATATATATATATATATATATATATATATATATATATATATATTATATATAATATAAATATATATATAATATATTATATAAAATATATATATATATATATACATGTCGTGCCGAATATGTAAAACTGGTCAATTAGCAAGAACTCATTTAAAATTAAGTCCTTTCTAAAATTTTCTCTTATATGTTTAAAGATATATTTTTTTTCATTAATGTTGATGTAAAAATTTATAATTTGCACCAAAAGGAACTTAAAAAAACTTACCTAACCTTATTATAACAAGAACAATTTATTTTAGTCCTAACCTAACTAAACATATTTTAGATTTGTTTACAGTAATTTAATGCTAAACAAATACAGTGAAATATATTTTTTTTTCGTTAGGTTCAGAATGATTTTGGCGAAATTATTGCATACACAAATTTTCACTTGTCCTATATGGCAAGATGAGCGTTGCTATTTAAGCCAAGATCGCAAGTTCTGCCTATTCGGCACGACATATATATATATATATATATATATATATATATATATATATATATATATATATATATATATATATATATATATATATATATATATATATATATATATATATATATGGCCAGTTAGCTGGACTTGAGTCCTGGAAATGGGAAGTACAATGCCTGCACTTTAAAGGAGAGGTTTGAGATATTCACAGTTTGGAGGGACATTTAAACTGTTGTATCTGAGCACCTCTGCAAAGACAGTGATTATGTATGAGTGATGGTGAAAGTGTTGAATTTAGATGAAAGTTATTTCTTTCTTTTTGGGTCACCCTGCCTATGTGGGAAACGGCCTAGTATTCCAAATATAGCCTTTAAACATTAAATTATTGAATGGTTTATAATAGTAATCTATGCTCAAAAATGCTTCAAAAACCTGAAGTTCTCTTTCTTTTTTTTTTTATTCCGGTAATGGTTAATAAGTTTTATTGTGTGTTGAGTACAGTACTGCCTATGAACTTACAACGCCCTTGTTCAAACAAAGAAACACTGTGTATGTTTTTTTTTATTTTTGGGGAGGTTGGTACTGTATCATTTAATACATGAAATTTACACAGTTATATGCAAAATAATTTTCTCATGTTTGTTTGCACTTAATGAAATATATTATTAGTCGACCACTTTGTATTGACTTACTATTGTATCCTAACAAGTTTTATAAGTAATTTATGTAATGTTATTTATGTGGAGAGACAATATTTTATTTCATAAAAGAAGTAAAAAAATACAAACCAATAATTTTGAAAAAAAAAATAAATTAACAACTTTTTTTTATTTTTTTTAGAAGACAAATACAAAATGTAGGGCCCAGAACAGCTTTTTTGCCCAACTTGGAAACTTTCAGCCTAGCTCTAAAGCTAGGCAAATCTAGCTTTTGAAAGCTCGCTGAAAAGCTCAGAAAAAAACCGAATTGGTGACCATTACTTCTTTTCTTTCCCTGCCCGCAAGGTATTTCTGACCTTCCTCAAGTTCCCTTTGTCCCCTATGGAAAGCTCTTACACTTACGGTTGAAAGACGCATTTTCGCAGTTAGTTTCATTATGTTGTTTTTTTTTGTTGCTCTGCGGATAAGAAATCCCGAAAAACAGCAAAGCAGTGACGGGGAAAAGATAATGTAATAAGCTTGTCAGTCTTGTATTAAAATTCAAATTAAAATTAAAATTTTTTTCCCCAAAAGGATTAAATGCTGAGTTTACAGAATTTGGTTTTGGTGGTTTACATGAAGTAAAAATAAAAATTACAGTGTACCACTAGAACACCTAGCTTGGCTGGGCTTTGGGGGCAGTTTAAAATTTAAATCTTAAGTTTAAAATATTACAAAATTATGAGGGTTGTTGGTATTATGGCTAAGTGCTAAATAAGTTTGTGAGTTTAGCAATGTGAATCTTTTTTTTTTGGCACTATACAAGTTTCAGTATGGATATCACAGGCCAATTTATGACTGTTAAGTTTCATTATTTTTGAGATTGAGTTTGTATTTCTGTTTTGGTAAAATGGGTGATGAGTGTAAGTGTTAACCCCCAGGTGGTATTCTGTAATTTAGTTGCGGGGTGATCAGGGAGATAAGATTTTTTCGAGGGTATTTTGAAGGTGATAGTTGTCTGCATTTTTAGAATTTTCAAGTAGGGTTTTCCCCGATTTAGGGCCTTTGACATACTTGAATTTTTGAAAAGGTTTTAGTCGGACACGGGAATGTCAAGAGATGTTTGTGTCTGGTGTTGTGCCTGGGGTTCTGTAAAATACAAGAAAGCTTTTAGTAAAAGGTTAATATTGGGAAATTTTAAAGGGCCTGTAGATGTTTGCACAAGTAATGTGGATGCTGAACGGGGAGTAAGTTTGACATGAAAAGGGGGGGGGGGGGGGGGTTGCCGGGAGGGGATTTAGTAAATTATTCTTACTGCGGTTTTTTGTTGGTTATTTTTGGTTTTAGTGTGTTGCTGCATTTAAACCCCCCAAGCACAGAAGCATGGCGTGAGGTAGGATTATAATGAATGGTATAGTGTGAGAAGGGCATTTTGGGGGCACGTAGAAACGAAATTTGGAAAAGGACCCCAACCTTTTTTGGTACTTTTTTGGTTATGTTTGGATATGGGGCTGATTCAGGTTTTGTCGAGGATGGGCCTAGGAATTTGCCCTCATTACCTGGCAATTAGATGTTGTGATCTTAATTTAATTTGCGCATCTCCTCTCTGCACCAAAAAATGTAAGGTTTTTGTCAGTTAAGCGTAAGTTTTTGGAAAAACCAAGTCAAATTTTTTTGTCACTCCTCATTAACAATGGGTTGAGGGGGGCAAGATTGGGTGAATGCATAAGTCTGTCGTCAAAAAGAAAAATGGGGTTCAGGGGTTTTAGTACGTTTGGAAGATTATTTTGTATATGGGAAGAGCAGGGGGGCCAAGGACACTTCCCTGCGGATTTTTCCCGTATCAAATGTGTGTTTTGGCTGTGTCTTTAATGGTGACATATGAACCTATTAGTAAGAAATTTTTAAAAATCAAGCGCATGGCCTTTTCCCCTAAAGGTCAAGTTTTTGGATAGGATCCGTGGTCTTTTGTCAAAATTTTCTTACAATAAAAATTCCCAGTGGATTTTCCTTTTTTTCCCAAAGCTGTGAAAAGCCCCTCAGCATTTTTTTTTTTTTTGATTGCATCGTTAGTGCTTTTTTTTTCCTGAACCAAATTTGGGAAGGTTGAGTATGTTTGGGGGCCGTTATAAATGAATATAGTTCCTGGCACGAGTTTCTCAAAGATTTTTGGATAGCAATGGTAAGTTTGAATTGGCTATAGTTGTTAAATCTGTAGGGGGACCACCTTTATGTATTGGTGTAAAACCCCTTTCCCTCTTGGTAGTTTCGGGAAGGTGCTAGTTTCAGTGACTTTTTAAAAAATAATGAATGCATCGAGAGGACATTTGGGGGCCCTTTTTGTCAATAATGGTGGGACATGAGACAGATTCCCTGATTATTTTAAGTGACTTTTTAAAACTCGGGGACTTCCGTGGGGTCATTGGAGCAAAATAGAAAGGGAATTTGGGGAAAATTCCCATCTGGTTTTTCCCGGCATGGCATTGTAGTGGGTTTTATTGGCGGATTAGAAATATGGTTGAGAAGAAGTCGTTTTTTTTTGTTATGTGTCAGTGGGGGGTTTGTGGTGTTTTTATTAGGTTTATTTGGACAATTTCTTGTTTTTTTCAGTTTGGGGGTCCTTGAACTGAAGAGTGTTTTCCAGGGCTTTTTTATATTCCCCCTTGTGTCATGAATCTACGGGGTAGTATAGTTTTTGGCTTCTTTTATTCTTGGTGAGGGCTGATGAATAGTGTTTAAAATATCTTTGTTTATTTAAACTCTGTCTATATTGCTTTCAATTTTGGGATTTCTTTCAATGGATTTTGAATGGTGCTGGGTTTGCCCTGGGCAACCCAAACCGTTTGTTTGTGATCGTTTCGTTTTTTTAGGCCCCCCGGGCCCGGTGGCTAAAACTCCCGCTTCACACACGGGGGCCCGGGTTCGATTCCCGGCGGGTGGAAACTTCGACACGTTTCCCCTTTCACCCGTTGTTTTGCACCTAGCGCAAATAGTACCTGGGGGTTTGTCGACTGGTGTGGGTCGCTCCTGGGGCAAGATTAAGGGCCCCAATGGAATAAGTTAGACAGTCCCCATGATCACTGACTTTCTTGGGTTTCCTGGGTCTAACCCCCCGGGGTTAAAAATCCGAACGAAATCTTTTTTATTTTATTTAAAATTCTGTCCAGTATAATACCATTGGCCTTGGAGAATTTTTAGGCCCGTCAAAATCTTTAGGTCAGCTGTAAATTTCCTTATTGAGGCCTCTCATGGAGTCTAAATAAACTTTGTTGTAAATTTAAGGGTGGTTTATAATGTTTGTCAAAGGAAGGTAGGGTAGGGTCTGTAGTGCTATCGTGATTTTCCCTGATTTTAAGGGGGGCTGTTATTCTCCATAGTGGTCTATTATGGTTGCATTGTTCAGTACCTGGTTGGTTTAGTTATTGTTGGTATGAAAGTTGTTTTTCATATTGTTTATAAAATCAGTTACGGGTGATCATCTATAGGGCCAAGGGTTTATGTTGAAGTTCCCGCTAAAAAGAAGGTGGTGCTTATTCATTTGTCTGTTTGTTATTAGTGCCTTTTAATTTCTCACTGAAAATTTGGGGTGTTTTTGTGGGGTTTTCGGTAAATGTCACCGATTTTTATAGGCGTCTTAAACCACTTTTCGACAAAAAAATTTTCAATAATATATTTTCTGGACGCTTGACAAAACTCCTGGAGAGCGAAACGTTCCCCCAATAAAAATGTCGCATTGTTACAATGTTCCCTTTTAAACTTAAAATAAATTACCTCACGGCAACTACGAACACCTGTTCCTCTCCCATAACCCAACAGATCCAATTCCCAAATCAAGAGCCCCCCACCAACTCAAGGAAACCCTTCCCCGAGGGGGTCTTGCAAAGAAATAAATTAATTTAATTTAAATCTAAATACCATTGCCTCGACAAATGGCGGCGCACTGCTTGTATTTTGGTACAACCTTTCTTTAATTCTATCGTGTTTCTTTACCAAACGGCTGGCACTAGCGTAATTCTTTGGGCTCACGGTTACTCATGCAGCAGTCGCACTCACTCTACAAGCACCAAACACAATAAATAACTGTGAAATGTTTGGAAGAGCAATAGACAAATACTCACCCCAGCATAACTACAGCCACGCTGACTGACGGCGTGGGTTTATCAGGGCCACCCACAACATAAGCCATATCGAGCGCGGTTTCTCCATGGTTCGAGGAAAATTGTTGCCCATGGCTGGGCGATGAGAGAAAAGGAACAAAAGTTCCTTTGTAAATAGAGATAGAAACTTGAAGTTTCCAATTAGATCCGGTGGACGCCCTTGCCAAGCCGCAGCAAAGAGGGACACCAACACTCCCACCTGAGTTCAGTAACCGGCTTCCCACCAAAGACCGTTAAAGAATTTTCCGCAGAGCGGTAAAAAAAAAAAATGGAGCTGGCTAAAGTAAGCCGATGAACAGGTGCCCCTCCTGTAGAGTGCCCGGCGGGCTAAATAGATGAAGACAAGCGTCCCTGTGAGAACGGGGGAAATTTATCACTGATACTCAGGCGAGAGACAGAGACGTCCACACCCGACAAAGGCTGACGCAGAAGTCTGTCAACCACTTCCTCCACCACTGCTTCAACCCTTGTAACCCTCGTATTTTTGTAGAATTTCCTTCTTCAGTTCTATCATATTCATATTATTATTATTATTATTATTATTATTCCCCTCAAGGGAGGTTCCTTGAAGCTGGTGAGAGGCTCTTGATCTAGGGAATTGGATCTGTGCTCCAGTTCCCTGAATTGAGTCTGAATGCCTTCCATCCCCCCCCATGCGCTGTATAATCCTCCGGGTTTAGCGCTCCCCCATTTTAATAATAATAATAATAATAATAACAATAATAATATTAATGTGGTGAGTTTATTGTTTGTTCATCATTTGCTATTAAACTGCAGTATAAATAATGTCAACCCATTCATGACTGCATATTCAATTCAATTCAAAGTTTATTCTCTATAAGGATTACAATGCTGAGTTTACAGAAATTTGGTTAGTTTGGTTTACATGTAGTAAAATTGTGATTACAGAGTGTACCACTATAACGCTTAGCATGGCTAGGCATTTCGGGCATAGAAATGGCCATTCGGACGGGTATTGGACGTTAGTTTAATATGTTTATTATGCATCCCATACCCATCCTGTGGGCGGTAGTCAAAAGATTACATAGGTAAACCAGGGTACTGGACAGTGACATCATATGTTTACTCTTGAACACAGCAAAGAATCAAACATTTCTGCTACTGCTAATAATAATAATAATAATAATAATAATACGATAGAAATGAAGAAGGAAATTGTACAAAAATACGAGGGTTGAAGATAGACTTTAGATTTTGCCACCGAAGTGGCATCACATCAAAGGTGATGTGAAAAAAACCTGGAAAACTATCTGAAATTCTTGGAACTAAAAAGTTATCCAAAAACAAAACAATCAAACTAACAAAACCAGATGAACCCAAACTCACACCAAATGAAACAGAAGACTCAATGTTTTCTTCTCCACCATAGGAAAAAATCTAGCGAACAAAATACCAAGCTCAAACACCCGTCCATCAGACTACCACATAGGTACCTACCCAAATATGCTATTCCTAGCTCCAACCAACCCACAAGAAGTTACGCTCATCAGAAACACCCTTAAAAACAAGGCAGGAGACATAAACAACTTGCCTGCTTTAATGTACATAAAAGCTTCTCAAGTATTGTCACCAATTATTGCAACACTAACAAATCCATTGAATCATCTACCTTCCCAACATTCCTCAAAATAGCGAGGGTCACTCCGATCCACAAAGGAGGTGACCAAGCTGACTTGAATAACTATAGACCAATATCTAACTTACCACCGCTTACCTGGAGTTTACCTGGAGAGAGTTTCGGGTGTCAACGCCCCCGCGGCCCGGTCTGTGACCAGGCCTCCTGGTGGATCAGCACCTGATCAACCAGGCTGTTGCTGCTGGCTGCACGCAAACCAACGTACGAGCCACAGCCCGGCTGATCAGGAACTGACTTTAGGTGCTTGTCCAGTGCCAGCTTGAAGACTGCCAGGGGTCTGTTGGTAATCCCCCTTATGTGTGCTGGGAGGCAGTTGAACAGTCTCGGGCCCCTGACACTTATTGTATGGTCTCTTAACGTGCTAGTGACACCCTGCTTTTCATTGGGGGGATGGTGCATCGTCTGCCAAGTCTTTTGCTTTCGTAGTGAGTGATTTTCGTGTGCAAGTTCGGTACTAGTCCCTCTAGGATTTTCCAGGTGTATATAATCATGTATCTCTCCCTCCTGCGTTCCAGGGAATACAGGTTTAGAAACCTCAAGCGCTCCCAGTAATTTAGGTGTTTTATCTCCGTTATGCGCGCCGTGAAAGATCTCTGTACATTTTCTAGGTCGGCAATTTCACCTGCCTTGAAAGGTGCTGTTAGAGTGCAGCAATATTCCAGCATAGATAGAACAAGTGACCTGAAGAGTGTCATCATGGGCTTGGCCTCCCTAGTTTTGAAGGTTCTCATTATCCATCCTGTCATTTTTCTAGCAGATGCGATTGATACAATGTTATGGTCCTTGAAGGTGTGTCTGCAGTTTTGGAATTTTCAGGTAGGGTGTTCCAGATTTTAGGGCCTTTGACATGCATTGAATTTTTGTAAAGGTTTAGTCGGACACGGGGAATGTCATAGAGATGTTTGTGTCTGGTGTTGTGCCTGTGGGTTCTGTCACAACTATCAAGAAAGCATTTTAGGTCAAGGTTAATATTGGAATTTAAGGTCCTGTAGATGTAGATTGCACAGTAGTAAGTGTGGATGTACTGAACAGGGGAGTAAGTTTAGATCTATGAAGAGTGGGGGGCGTGTTGCCAGGGATGGGATTTGGTGATTATTCTTACTGCGGCTTTTTGTGGGTTATTATTGGCTTTAGGTGTGTTGCTGCAGTTTGAACCCCAAGCACAGATAGCATAGGTGAGGTATGGATATATAAGTGAATGATATAGTGTGAGAAGGGCAGTTTGCGGCACGTAGTATCGTATCTTGGAGGATCCAACCGTTTTTGGATACTTTTTTGGTTATGTGTTGGATATGGGTGCTGAAGTTCAGGTTGTTGTCGAGGTATGGCCTAGGATTTGCCCTCATTATGCCTGGTAATTAGAGTGTTGTCGATCTTAATGTTAATTTGCGCATCTCCTGCTCTGCTACCAAAAAAATGTAGTAGGTTTTGTCAACGTTAAGCGTAAGTTTATTGGCTGTCATCCATGTCGATATTTTGATCAGCTCCTCATTAACAATGGTGTTGAGGTTTGCAAGATTAGGGTGAGAGATGACATAAGTCGTGTCGTCAGCAAAGGAATGGGGTTCAGGTGTCGAGATACGTTTGGAAGATCACTGATGTATATGAGGAAGAGCAGGGGACCAAGGACACTTCCCTGCGGAACTCCAGTATCAAGTGGCTGTTTGTTGATGCTGTGTCTTTAATGGTGACATACTGATACCTATTAGTAAGGTAAGATTTGAAATATATGCAAGCGCATGGCCTCTTATACCATAATGGTCAAGTTTGTGGAGTAGGATGCTGTGGTCTTACTGTGTCAAAAGCTTTTCTTAGGTCAATAAAAATTCCTAGTGGATATTCCTTATTTTCCAATGCTGTGTAAAGCAGATCTAGCATTTTTATAATTGCATCGTTAGTGGTTTTATTTTTCCTGAATCCAAATTGGCAGGGGTTGAGTATGTTTTGTGACGTTACAAATGAATATAGTCTCCTGTGCACGAGTTTCTCAAAGATTTTGGATAGCAATGGTAAGTTTGATATTGGCCTATAGTTGTTTAAATCTGTAGGGTCACCACCTTTATGTATTGGTGTAACCCTTGCCGTCTTGAGTAGTTTCGGGAAGGTGCTAGCTTCTAGTGACTTGTTAAAAAGCCATGAGATAGTATGCGAGAGGACATGGGCCACTCTCTTGTACAATAATGGTGGGACATGAGACAGATTCCTTGAGTTATTTTTAAGTGACTTTATAATCTCGGTGACTTCCGTGGGCTCAGTTGGAGCAAGATAGAAGGAATTTGGGAAATTCCCATCTAGGTAGTCCCCGGCATGGGCATTGGTACGTGGGATTTTATTGGCGAGATTAGAACCTATGGTTGAGAAGAAGTCGTTTATCTTGTTAGCTTTTCTTGTTAGCTTTTCTTCAATTTGACAGGTGTTGGTCCCGCCGAGGACACGTGCCGCACACCCCCCACAGTCACGCACGAAGTGTAGGGAAAAGTGCAGTGAACTAAAAGAGTTGGTGATGTTAGTTCACTGCACCCTCCCCCTACCTCTTCCTACCTACCCTTCCTACCCTCTTCCTACCTGGTCTCACACAACATATTAAACCCTTGTCAGTTTGGATTCAGGAATAATAAAAGCACAAATGATGCCATCATACACATGCTAGAACTAATATATACCGCACTTGAAAAGAAAGTCCCACTGGGCATTTTCATATATTTACGTAAAGCTTTCGATACAGTCGACCATGAACTGCTGTACTCCAGATTAACGTACTATGGTATCATACCTTAGTAACAGAACTCAATATGTGTATGCAAATGAGGAAAACTCTTCCACCCAAAAAATCACAGTAGGAGTCCCACAAGGAAGTGTCCTTGGACCACTCCTCTTTCTTATCTACATCAATGATCTTCCGAATGCATCACAGCTACTCAAATCCATATTATTTGCTGATGACACATACGTCTTTTCCCACCCAAACACAGTCATACTAGCAAACACTGTCAATGCCGAATTGCAGAAAATATCAGCCTGGATGATGACTAATAAACTTACCCTGAATACTGATTTTTTTATGTATTTTATTTAAAAACCACAGTATACATTATACATGTATGTTATACATAAATGACTTAAATCAAGAAACATGATGCAATATATAAGAAAACAACATCCATATAACTAAACAGAGGACAACCTACACCTGAACATACCTTAGCAAAAAATAGCTACAATCCAACCTGGCACTCTTATTCATATCGTGTGTGAAAACTTTATATATAAACTAATGCATTGCACTCTCAAATGTATTGTATATTAGCATTTTATGTACATAAACATTCTAAGACTATACATCCCCAAATTACAAGATATTAAAGGAGACAAAATAATAATCTCCACACCCCAGAGAGCCCAAAAACACATTTTATTTAAAACATTGCATACACTACAAGTAATGATAAATTATCAAAAAAAATGTCTATGATATATGCCAAGAAACTCAAAGAACATCCCTAGGTACAGAAAATACATCAATCTTAATTACCATTTACATAAAAAACCTATTTTATACAATATAGATATTTTTATTTAAAAAACACTTACTTGGTACAGTAAATAAGCCGAAAACATAGCTATAACATTGTGAAAAATGTTGAATACTGCTAACCTAACCAATACACAAAAGTTATATCAATGGCTAAATACAAGAACCCCACCCCTCGACATCAGAGCACCCGGCTCCTCCCAAAACACACAAGGTACACAGTAAGAACAATTAACATATCCCCATTATCCGTAGGTATATATACATTAATACCACGGTAACCTTCCCATCAGGGAGGAGCACTTATTGGGGCAACGTACATTGCAGTCTCCTATCACATAGAACATCCTAACATTGACAAAATATACATAATACAGAGAGTACATGAGCCCGGTGCACGCAGGCGCCTCACCCACACTACAGTAGTAATGCTTATTAACATTATTATAGAATATAAACCAATACAATATATTAGTATCTGGGGCAACAGAACAAATTCCCAGCTTCTTGTACAACACAAAAAAGTTTGTGAACGTTATTTCAACAGTGTCTTCCATTTGGCCCCTTTGTGAAAAGCATCTAAGAGTACACCTTGGCAGAACCTCCAAATGCGTAGAATACACTACTAAAACTAACCTCCACCTCGCTTACAGAAAGCCACGTTTCCATAACTGGACACACCACGCACACACACACACACACACACACACACACACACACACACCACACACACACACACACACACACACACACACACACACACACACACACACACACACCACACACACACACAAAGACCCTTATACAGACAGATCATTACACCATGTCAAAACATGGTACGTTGAATGACAAACTCGATATGACCACAGCCTAAACCCAGAACCATACACTCTGGACTGACTCTGTAGTTACCAACTGGAGCAATACACTGGGTTCCGCTGCCTGAGCATACAAGCTTCTAAATAATCAGCCCCAACACAATACCCCAAAACCAAATACAAAACCACCACACTATAAGCACATACATGCTTGAACCAAACGTGAACAACGACGAAAAACTAGTGGCCACACACTTCCACTCTATGAATAAATGCCCATTAAGACATATATCAATTGCCATGCAAGGTAAAACTAAAGTAGACGAAAACTAGAACCACCTGAAAACTATGGAGGAATACAAGCCTCCGTTTCATCCGCCAGAATACTAGCCTCGAGGACATCTGGCATCGTCCTCCTCCTGGAACGTGATGCACACTCTCCTGACGTATTCCAACCTCACACAAGATACACACCAAAACAAAAGCTATCTCACGTCGCCACACCACACTAGAAGCGACCATCGCTGCACTACCCTACTACATCCATTCTTCAAGCACTCATCCCTCACCACCGGAAGCCAACCCCTTGCTGTCCTTCCCCGGCACCAACTGTAGCAGTCATGCCACCGTCAGACCCCGATAACTCTCCGGAAAAAGAGTAACCCACTGACCCCCATATAAGCTCCTATTCCTACCCACCGACCTATAAAAACTCGCCGCTAAAGTCTTGATTCTGACACTACCCCACACCTCCCTCATTCCCCAAGAAACATACAAAAAATCTACCATTATATACTTTAACGCCCTCGCTACCTCACGAGACACTCCCCCCCAGTAACCAAAACACACCCCTCAGCCACACCCGTACATTTTCAAAAAAAGGACAAAAAATACACCACATGGAAGGCATTTTCCACGTCACCACAATGCGCACATGACGCATCACTCACATATCCCATCTGCCTCAGCACCTCTTTTGATGCCAATGTTCCCATGAGGAATCTGTACACTGCTTCTCTCACCCTTGCAGGAATTCTTAGCTGTCGAAATTCCTCCCATATTACCTTCCATTCATATGTGGGTAAGACAGCCACCCCTTGCAGCGTCTCCCAACGATACTCAACTCCCACCAGCCTCCCTATTCGCAAACGACGCACATCTCGAACCCTTAACATATACCGCAACATATCCTCACACACCTCCAGGTCCCTCCCACTCCACCAACAACGATCGTCCCTCATCACCTCCCCCACACGCCGACCACTGACTCCCCCCCCCCTCTGAGGTAACCCAATCCCCCCCTGATGCAACCCAGTCATTACTACGTCACGTCCCAACCACGCCCTCCCATAACCCCACATATATCTTAATGCCCTCCTCTGGATGTCTATTACATCACAATTCCTCAAGGGATATACTGCAGCCGCCCCCCAAACCTTACTGTATATCAACGAATTCACAACCACTGCCCTTTGGTGCAACGTAACATCTCTGGCCCAAAGGCCACGTAACCTACCCACCGCCCTGTCCCTAACCGCCTCCGAATTAACCTTTCTACTGTCCTGCCTATCCACTGTGTACAAAATCCCACAAATCTTAATCCGTTCCACAACATTCCATCCAAATCCCTGACCCAATCTCCCGCCTACCCAAGTGCCCACCTCCAACAACATTGACTTGCTTTTGTTTACCCTCATTCCCGTTACGGCCCCAAACTTCTCGATGACTCTACCCACCCTAGAAAAATCCTCCTTCCCACTAAGTAAGATCGTTGTATCATCAACGTAACCCACAACCCCCCTTCATACCCCTCAGCCCCCTCCCCACACAACTCGGTCTACAAGCTCATAAAATGGATTCTGTACACAAGCAAATAACAGCTGTGAAAGTGGGCAACCATGCCACAAACCCCTCTCCATAAGAATCTCACAACCCAACCGACCGTTCACCTGCACCCGCATCTTCGCCCCAGCATACAATGCATCCAACCACCCTGGCTCCAAAGCCCAAACCACTCAAGCTCTCATGCAAAAACACCCTGTCCACACAATCATACGCATTCTCCCAATCCACCCCTAGAACCCCCCCTCCACAGCCCACATTATGCGCCCTTGTCCTTCTCGCATGCTCCTCCCTGGAATTCCGAACTGACCACAGTGTAAAAGCGATCCCAGAACCGCCTTCATTCTATTCCTTAGAATCTTTGCGAGCACCTTATAGTCCGCGCACATTAAGAAAATTGCCCGGAAAGCACTCAGCGCCTGCGCCCCTTCCTTCTTCGGTACTAATACTATTATGTCCGTACATTGTGATTCACCCATTCTCTGCCCATCTAGCATATTGTTCAAAACCCCAACAAAACAATGCCTCATGCACCCCCAATGAGCCCTATAAAAATCAATAGGCAAACCGTCAATCCCTGGTGTCTTACCCGTGCTCATGCCAAAGACCGTATCCGCCACCTCAGCCTCACTAATAGCCTCTAACCCCACCTTTTCTCCTATAGCATTTTTTTTATAAACCCCCCTACCGAAAGACTCCTACCAGGTGCCCCGCCTCTCAGACTCTCTCCATTTTCCCCTGAACCATTCATCGGCATAAATGCTCATACTCTCCGTGGAGACGAGGACTGCACCTTCCGGGTAATCTCCCACCCCCGCACTCGTCACTAACTGCAATAACGTGGTCACTCTCCTACGTTCCCTAAACTTACACAAAACATACCCAGTCGGTTTATCTCCCCACAACTCATGATCCAACCCTGAACGAAAACGTTTCGCATCAAAACGTTTGTTATGAATTTCCTCAATCCTACCTCGAAGCAGTTTGCTAGACACGGATGATGATCAAACTATATGCAAATTATGTGATCAGTCATATGGTCACTGTCTTGAACACTATGTGCTTAATTGTCTACTTATTGAGGAATACAGAGATAGACAGTATAATAACCTATGTGACATGTCAAGATATCTTATTAATGAAAATAAGATACCAGAAATACTAAGGAAATTTCCTAAATTTGCTTGTAACAGATAAGTGAATTGTAGATATGTAGATATAAACCCATAGATATAAACTAGGCCCCTTTTGGGGCCTAGTTCCTAGGCCTTTTGTGTATCCATATGCTCTCGCGCTACCGTCCACAGGATGGATATGGGGTGCACAATAAACTAGCCACTTCGGTGGCAAAATATAATCTCTAGAGTGAAAAATTTTAGAAAATTTAGGGGATTTTTTCCTCTGGGCAGTCATAAAAAAAACATAATTAGATGAGAAATATTTTTGATAAATTTCTCGGGCAGTGTGACCAGTATCAGCCGCCAAGCCACTTCTGAAATGTGAAAAGTTAAGCAAAGTACTTTTGGCCGCAGCAAATAAGGTGAGGCGGCCCGAGAGAGAGGGAATAAGATAGCATTAAGAGACAACCACCTTCATGGAAACTCCCATGGTAATAAGGAGGAAGTTAAACGAGAGAGTTAATGGAGAAAGTTTATATTAGTATGAGTAGAAGCTGCGGAAATGGAAAAGAAACTTTAACATTCTCTCAATATGATCAACATGTGTTGAGGAATTTATTATGTTATGCTGTATTCTGACCTTTAGGACTACGAGGGCCTTGTGTGTGTGTGTACTCACCTAGTTGTACTCACCTAGTTGTACTCACCTAGTTGAGGTTGCAGGGGTCGAGTCCAAGCTCCTGGCCCCGCCTCTTCACTGGTCGCTACTAGGTCACTCTCCCTGAACCATGAGCTTTATCGTACCTCTGCTTAAAGCTATGTATGGATCCTGTCTCCACTACATCGCTTCCCAAACTATTCCACTTCCTGACTACTCAGTGGTTGAAGAAATACTTCCTAACATTCCTGTGATTCATCTGAGTCTTCAACTTCCAACTGTGTCCCCTTGTTGCTGTGTCCAATCTCTGGGACATCCTGTCTTTGTCCACCTTGTCAATTCCTCTCAGTATTTTGTAAGTCGTTATCATGTCCCCCCTATCTCTCCTGTCCTCCAGTGTCGTCAGGTTGATTTCCCTTAACCTCTCCTCGTAGGACATACCTCTTAGCTCTGGGACTAGTCTTGTTGCAAACCTTTGCACTTTCTCTAGTTTCTTTACATGTTTGGCTAGGTGTGGGTTCCAAACTGGTGCCGCATACTCCAATATGGGCCTAACGTACACGGTGTACAGGGTCCTGAACTATTCCTTATTAAGATGTCGGAATGCTGTTCTGAGGTTTGCCAGGCGCCCATATGCTGCAGCAGTTATTTGGTTGATGTGCGCTTCAGGAGATGTGCCTGGTGTTATACTCACCCCAAGATCTTTTTCCTTGAGTGAGGTTTGTAGTCTCTGGCCCCCTAGACTGTACTCCGTCTGCTGTCTTCTTTGCCCTTCCCCAATCTTCATGACTTTGCATTTGGGTGGGGATTGAACTCCAGGAGCCATTGCTGGACCAGGTCTGCAGCCTGTCCAGATCCCTTTGTAGTTCTGCCTGGTCTTCGATCGAATAAATTCTTCTCATCAACTTCACGTCATCTGCAAACAGGGACACCTCGGAGTTTATTTCTTCCGTCATGTCGTTCACAAATACCAGAAACAGTACTGGTCCTAGGACTGACCCCTGTGGGACCCCGCTGGTCACAGGTGCCCACTCTGACACCTCGCCACGTACCATTACTCGCTGCTGTGTGTGTGTGTGTGTGTGTGTGTGTGTGTGTGTCTGTACTCACCTAGTTGTGGTTGCAGGGGTCGAGTCATAGCTCCTGATCCCGCCTCTTCACTGATCGCTACTAGGTCAACTCTCTCCCTGCTCCATGAGCTTCATCATACCTCTTCTTAAAGCAATGTATGGATCCCGCCTCCACTACATCACTCTTTCCTGCAATCCAAGAATGTGCAGTGTGCAAGTCCTTTTTTCTGTTCAGTCTACATCAGCCTTTAATACCACTTCAAGAAGTTCTTGAGTACTGATTTTACTGACTTAAATCTGTGGTGGGTTTTCGAAAAAAAAAGAAAAAAGAAAAATATTCCGAGCCTGTACGTGCTTCACAGACTTCCTGATTTTATTCTCCGCTACTCTGGAGAGTACTCTGGAGAGTACTCTGGAGAGTACCCTGGAGTACATATGTCACTGTTACTGACCTCAAAATGAGTACTTATATGTGGACTGTGTCTACAAGTTATCAGTTGTCCGGTAGTTATCCTGTCTTGATCTTTGCTATAGGTTCAATTAATGCTTCTGCCCGTTTCCAGCTGTTACTGGGTTATTTTGTCAGTTACCCTTGCTTTGTTATGCCAGTTATGCTTGCTTTGTTATGCCAGTTATGCTTGCTTTTTTTTTTTTATTATTCGCCGGTATTCTCCCGGCCCGGGTCTTTTCCAAGTAGTTGTGACCCGGCCTTGGCTCCCTATCTGGGGAGTGTCTCGAGACCTAAGTCTCCCATGGGAGGAGGTACAAGTACCCCCTCATCTTTGGGACCAACTGTCCCCAGGCCTAGCCACAGTCCCCGCCCTCACGGGGCTCGTAGGGAGAAGCTAGGCCTCTGGTCTGCCATCTACCCCGCCCCAAAGGGGCTCGTGGGGATGGCAGTCTTGTGAGCTGCAGGTGGTAGCAAGCTCAAACCTTCTTTGTTATGCCAGTTATGCTTGCTTTGTTATGCCAATTATGCTTGCTTTGTTATGCCAGTTATGCTTGCTTTATGCCAGTTATGCTTGCTTTGTTACGTCACTTCTCCTTTCTTTCTTATCTCACGTTTCCTTGCTTTGCTACGTTAGTTCTTGCTTTGTTACGTTAGTTCCCCTTGCTTTCTTATGTCAGTTAACCTTGCTTTGTTATGCCAGTTATGCTTGCTGTGTTACATAATTTCTCCTTGATTTGTTACGTCAGGTCTCCTTGCTTTGCTACGTTAGTTCCCCTTGCTTTTTAAGTCAGTTAGCCTTGATTTGTTATGTCAGGTCTTCCAGTGGCTTCCTCTCCCACCTCTTTGACACGGGGATGATGTCAAGTTTCAGTTATTCAGTAAGATTCTCTCGTGCTTTCTGCTACTGTCGCTACTTCCTCAGCGAATGTATTCTTGAACTGCTTAACAATTCGCAAACAGGAGAAATAATTCACAAACATTATCTCTCAGTCCACAGCAGGATCTGTACCTGCAGACTCAACATCAGAGTACACTGTCGGGCTGTGTGGATAAGGTACTTTGTACTTTGATGCAGAGTTTGCAGGTTCGAATCCTGCTGTGGTCTGAGAAATAATGTTTGTATATTCTTATATATTCTATTTCCCAATACCTGTTATCTTCTCTCCTCCTTCCTCCTCCCTCCTTCAGTCTTATTATTTGGTCTAACATTTCTGTCTTCCTTCTCCTGTGGCTATGGCGCAGTCGTTCTGTGGTGCAGTCGTTCTGTGGTGCAGTCGTTATGTGGTGCAGTCGTTCTGTGGTGCAGTCGTTCTGTGGTGCAGTCGTTCTGTGGTGCGGTCGTTCTGTGGCGCAGTCGTTCTGTGGTGCGGTCGTTCTGTGGCGCAGTTGTCCTGTAGTGCATTTGTTCTCTGGCGCAGTTGTTCTATGACAGTCGTTCTATGGCACAGTCGTTCTATGACAGTCGTTCTTTGGCGCAGTCGTTCTATGACACAGTCATACTATGGCTCAGTCGTTCTCCACCTGCCACTTGGTCTGCGTTTCTTGCCAGCGTAGTGGTTCCCAGTTCTCCTGATGAATGAGACACTTATGTAAAACTTAGGTATCTTTGTTGTGTTAACATTTCGTTTCGCCAGCTTTCGGCCTTCTAAACTATTTATATAATAATAGTCAGCTCTCTCTGCTCTCTTCATTTATTTAATAATAGCCAGCTCTCCTGCTTTTTCTATTTCCTCTGTCTCTTTGTTCTTGACGTTTTCTAGGATTTATTTTTCATTCGTTGCTTTAGGCTCAACAATTTCACTTAAACCCGAGGTAAAATATTTGCCATTTCCAACCCTCTTGATTGATACATATCTTTTTGTAGCTTCCTTAAATATTCTACATAGTACCTCCAGCGTTTTATAACCTGGAGTATACCAGTTTACTAATTACTTTCTGTGTTTAGGAAAATTCTCATTCTTGCATAATCTCTCCTCCTTTAGTCTATCTGTTCACCCACAGTTCCTTTCTCTGTGGTCACTCGTCCAGTATGCTTACTGGCTCTCAGTCAAGTTTCGTAAGTTCTCCAACGTTTGATTAATCTAAGATGATCAGGTGAAGCCCTGGCTAGTTAACCTCGTCATATTTTTTTGTGGTTTCTGTTCAGGATGGACAGAAACGTCGTCGTATGCTTCGTCTTGTAAGGGCGGGTTATTTGTGAATTGTTCTAGCTACGGTGGTGTGACCTATATTCTTCCACGTGCTGGTCCGAGATGGATGCTTTCCATCTCAGTGTCCATCAGTCTCCATCTCCATGTTTCTGGTCCGACGCTCAGAAACCGGTTTTCCCACTCTGTCTCCTGACAGGTCCTCTGTGACCATCAGCCTGCCTCTGGTTCTTCAAGGGAAGTGGTTCTTAACCTATTTTGGGTCGCCCTTTTCCTATCGTTGTTGGTTCTCATTTCTACGCCCCTTTACTTCCTTAATATCATTTTTTTAAATGCTTAAATTAGAAAAAAGGTCCTTTTTATTTAAATAAGAAAATTGGGAAATTAGTTTTTATTCTTAACTTTATTATTTTTAACTCTTGGGAAAGAGTCTGTTTAAGAAGTATGTCGTAAACACACAAAATACTGTGTACTTTATTTTTTTCTAATAATCAAAAAGATCTCCAGTGAATACTAGAAAGGACTGCCCTTCTAGCATCCAGCCTGTTACTGGGTTTTCGTAACAAGTAGTCAGTATCCTGGTCCAATTATCCATGAAAATACAATAAGATTTAATAGTGCTTCAGGATTAAGTTTATTAATAACAAAATAGTCTAGGAGAATATTATCAAATTAAATTAAATTTAATATAAACATAATCAAAATAATCAGCCCTCTCGTGTACAGTAGTATTGTGCTGAAGGAACGTATCACAAGTGTCTTAAGTACCGTCTGGTACATTAACATTTAATACAAATATATATAAGTAAGTTTGTGTGTATGTGTGTAAGTGCTTTAAGTAGTTCGCTATGTCTCTAGACTCGACTAGACTTAAACCAGTGACTGACAAAATCCTCACATAAACTAACTTCTTGACCAACCTGGCAATCAGAACAGCTTGTTTGAACAAAAAAAAGACTGTTAAGTCGAACAGCAATATAACAAGCGACAATGACACAGAATCAGGAACAAGGAGATAACATAATGACACTAAATAGGGACCATCTGCAGATCCTCCACCAAAGTCACAAAACTCCCATAATACTGAATCTGAGTTCAGCATAAGAAAATCCCCGACTGTGGCACTGCACAGATACCAGTACAAGTTAGGTCAGAAGCTACAGCTCAGGACCTGAGTTTGTCAGAGTGTCTATGTGACACACAACCTCAGTACGACGTCGAAAATCACTAAGTCTAGGCAATGTTCTGTGAACAGAGTTCTACAGAACCAACAACAAGAAAGCGACAGACGATCTTCCAACAAGGGCCAGCAAGGGAGAGCTAGGCACGTCTTGTCATGAGAGCATCCAACCACCAAGAGAGTGAGCCACCCACAGAGTGACTACTCCAGGCGAGGTGTGATCACCCCCCCCTGATCACTTGATAGCTCCGTGCAGTTACTGCCTAGCAACACAGAGGAACCGGCAGGGAAACGAGCAGTGAGCGATAATTACAGTAGTTAGACAATCAAGACTTGAACTATGAGCACTGAATAATAATATATAAATGTTACATCCTTCATAATAAATATAACTAAGTCAAATAATAATATAAAGCAATATATTTACGATTTAGCTATTATCGCAAATATAAGCAATATAAAATTATAAGAACAGGTAATATACGTTATATACATTGTGGAAAATTGCATTTATCTGAATGTATCATTATATACGTAACAGTAAATGAACATAGATAATTATTATTTATCAGTTAGACAAGTAGGAATTTGGGACACCTAGTGGCAAAAAATGTCCCCCTTCGATACCTACCACTGTCATATCCACAAGTTGCTCTGGACCTATTAATTAAATGAAATATACATCACCAGGAATGCTGGTAAATATATAAATTTTGTGGATTGTATATTAAATTAAAAAATGATTATATATAAATACACATTTATATAACAGAAGGAGAATATATCTTAATCATAACACTCACCAATTTAACTGGAAATCAAGGTGTATCATACTCAGAAAACCTCTGTCTATACGTGAAAATAACAACTGGCCAGAGTTATAACATAACAGACTTATCTGAGGTTCCTGGAGCTGTCTTGTCCAGTCGCCTGATATCTCAAGTTATGCAGGAATGCACATCCAACAATTTCGCCTCCTATTTGAGAGGTGTCAGCCCAATTTTAACCTCTAGAGCACAAAAATTCGTTCCCATTACACTAACGTTGTATCCAATTCAAATTAACAATGGCGACTGTCCTTCTGCGCAGAAGCAGGCTTTCCGTTTTCTATGACATAAATATTATTGAATACAGTATGGCCATCTATTTACATATAACTACTGTATTTCTGGAAAATATATACAGTATTTTCCACATACATTGTGACACATTCAGGGGTCGCAATACTCACCCCCCTGGTACTTACTCATACTTTCCCCCTAGGTGGGCAGATTTCTTCCATTTCCCTGTTAAGAACCACTGTTCTAGTGAAGGTATCATCATAGCCTGGTTGTTCAAATTTCTCAAAGACGCCCAGGAACCTCACCTATTTGTAGACGTGAATAGATATAAGTGAATAAAGGAACATGAGTGAATGAGTGAATAAGTGAACGCGAGTGAATAAGTGAACACGAGTGGACATGAATAAATGAGTGTGAACACAAGCGAACAACATGAACCCGGGCCAGGAGGCCGGTGGACAGCAACATCCACAAGGAAAAATCAAGTATATTGTGGTAGCAACAGAATCTGGCAACATAATACAAAAAGAGTATGCATCTGTTTTCAACATTGTACCCGGGTGGTCAAAAAAATACATTGAAATAAAAAAATATAAATCCGTTAGGTACTTTTGAATCAAATATTACCTTGGAGGCGATAAGCTGGTGTCGTGATGTTGCAACCTGTTGCCGGAACGACCTCAAGGCTAGCACGGTCTCCGGGCCATGAGAGCCACTTGCGACGCTGGCCAGACCACATCAACATGGTCTGGCCGTTACCCACGTACACGCCCGCTAATATTCCAGGGCAAACTGCTCTCCCCAAGCACGCCTCGCCCTGTAATTAACATATACATTGAAACGATACTGTGATGGTTTCGTAATTCTGGGGAAATGATAAAGCGATCGTTTGAAGCCTAATTGTAATCCTCACCGATTTTATTTTTGAGATAAGTGGAGGAGAGAAAGTAAGGAGTAAGGAGTTACGAGAAGCCATCCAGTGACCATACTAAAGCCGCCAGAGTAGCATAACTACTGCACTATAGCGGTAAAGCTCTCCAATTTCCGTAACTAGTGAACAGTTTGTGAAGGCTTTAGATGGAGCTCAGCTTACTTTGAAGGTAGAGAGGGTATAATGACATCGATAATAGACTTAAGACGTTCCTACCGGATAAGTTTCACTAGTTACCCATGACTCTCGCTAGTCCTCTCTCTTATGATGAATCAACATTATCTTTGGTCCACTGACACTGTAACTCTTGTACTCTACCTTCTTCTACCTCTCTGATGATCAGACAACATGAACAATATGGTTTACCACAGTGCCTCCTCTATAAGAGTGCCTCCTCTATAACAGTGCCTCCTCCATAACAGTGCCTCCTCCATAACAGTGCCTCCTCTATAACAATGCTTCCTCTATAACAGTGCCTCTATAACAGTGCCTTCTCTATAACAGTGTCTCCTCTATAACAGTGCCTCCTCTACAACAATGCCTCCTCTATAACAGTGCCTCCTCTATAACAGTGCCTCCTATATAACAGTGCCGTCTCTATAACAGTGCCTCCTCCAAAACAGTGCCTCCTCTATAACAGTGCCTTCTCTATAACAGTGCCTCCTCTAAAACAGTGCCTCCTCTATAACAGTGCCTCCTCTATAAAAGTGCCACCTCCATAACAGTGCTTCCTTTATGATAGTGCCTCCTCCATAACAGTGCATCCTCTATAACAGTGCCTCCTCTATAACAGTGCCTCCTCTACAGCAGTGCCTCCTCTACAACAGTGTCTCCTCCTCAACAGTGTCTCTTCTACAACAGTGCGTCCTCTATAACAGTGCCTCCTCTACAATAGTGCCTCCTCTACATGAGTGCCTCCTCTACAAGAGTGCCTTCTCTACAACAGTGCCTCCTCTACAACAGTGTCTCTTCTACAACACTGTCTCCTTCACAACAGTGCTACCTCTACAACAGTGCCTCCTCTACAACAGTGCCTCCTCTACAACAGTGTCTCTTCTACAACAGTGTCTACTCTACAACAGAGTTTCCTCTAAAACAGTGTCTCCTCCACAACAGTGCCTCCTCTACAACAGTGCCTCCTCTACAACAGTGTCTCCTACACAACAGTGTCTCTTACACAACAATGTCTCCTCTACAACAGTGCCTCCTCCATAACAGTGCATCCTCTATAACAGTGCCTCCTCTATAACAGTGCCTCCTCTACAGCAGTGCCTCCTCTACAACAGTGTCTCCTCCTCAACAGTGTCTCTTCTACAACAGTGAGTCCTCTATAACAGTGCCTCCTCTACAATAGTGCCTCCTCTACATGAGTGCCTCCTCTACAAGAGTGCCTTCTCTACAACAGTGCCTCCTCTACAACAGTGTCTCTTCTACAACAGTGTCTACTCTACAACAGAGTTTCCTCTAAAACAGTGTCTCCTCCACAACAGTGCCTCCTCTACAACAGTGTCTCTTCTACAACAGTGTCTACTCTACAACAGAGTTTCCTCTAAAACAGTGTCTCCTCCACAACAGTGCCTCCTCTACAACAGTGCCTCCTCTACAACAGTGTCTCCTACACAACAGTGTCTCTTACACAACAATGTCTCCTCTACAACAGTGCCTCCTCTACAACAGTGCCTCCTCCACAACAGAGCCTCCTCCACAGCATTGCCTCCTACACAACGGTGTCTCCTCAACAATAGTGTCTCTTCAACAACAATGTCTTCTTAACAACAGTGTCTCCTCAACAACAATGTCTCCTCCACAACAGTGTCTCCTCCACAACAGTGCCTCCTCTACACATTGTCTCTTCTACAACAGTGCCTCCTCCACAATAGTATTTCCTCCACTGCAGTGCCTCCAAAACAACAGTGTCTCCTTTACAACAGTGTCTTCTTCACAACAGTGTCTCCTCCACAAATGCCTCCTCAACAGTAGTGTCTCCACCTCAACTGTGACTCTTCTACTGCATTGTTTCCTGTACAGCAGTGTCTCCTCCACAGCAGTGCCTCCTCAATAACAGTGTCTCTTCCACAACAGTGTCTCTTCTACAACAGTGTCTCCTCTACAACGTGTCTCCTCCACAACAGTGTGTCCTCCACAACAGTGCCTCCAAAACAGTGCCTCCTCCACAACAGTGTCTCCTCCACAACAGTGTCTCCTCCACAGCAGTGCCTCCACAACATTGCTTCCTCAACAACAGTGTCTCCTCCACAACAGTGTCTCTACTACAACAGTGTCTCCTCTACAACAGTGTCTCCTCCAAGCACATGGAATAGGAGGAGAAATTTTTTCCTGGATAGAGGCATGGTTGACAAATAGGCAGCAGAGAGTTTGCATAAATGGGGAGAAATCAGAGTGGGGAAGCGTCACGAGCGGTGTTCCACAGGGGTCAGTGTTGGGCCCCCTGCTGTTCACAATCTACATAAACGACATAGATGAGGGCATAAAGAGCGACATCGGCAAGTTTGCCGATGAGACCAAAATAGGCCGTCGAATTCATTCTGACGAGGACATTCGAGCACTCCAGGAAGATTTGAATAGACTGATGCAGTGGTCGGAGAAGTGGCAGATGCAGTTTAATATAGACAAATGCAAAGTTCTAAATGTTGGACAGGACAATAACCATGCCATATAATAAACTAAATAATGTAGATCTTAATATTACGGATTGCGAAAAAGATTTAGGAGTTCTGGTTAGCAGTAATCTGAAACCAAGACAACAGTGCATAAGTGTTCGCAATAAAGCTAATAGAATCCTTGGCTTCATATCAAGAAGCATAAATAATAGGAGTCCTCAGGTTGTTCTTCAACTCTATACATCCTTGGTTAGGCCTCATTTAGATTATGCTGCACAGTTTTGGTCACCGTATTACAGAATGGATATAAATTCTCTGGAAAATGTACAAAGGAGGATGACAAAGTTGATCCCATGTATCAGAAACCTTCCCTATGAGGATAGACTAAGGGCCCTGAAACTACACTCTCTAGAAAGACGTAGAATTAAAGGGGATATGATTGAGGTGTATAAATGGAAGACAGGAATAAATAAAGGGGATGTAAATAGTGTGCTGAAAGTATCTAGCCTAGACAGGACTCGCAGCAATGGTTTTAAGTTGGAAAAATTCAGAGTCAGGAAGGATATAGGAAAGTACTGGTTTGGTAATAGAGTTGTGGATGAGTGGAACAAACTCCCAAGTACCGTTATAGAGGCCAGAACGTTGTGTAGCTTTAAAAATAGGTTGGATAAATACATGAGTAGATGTGGGTGGGTGTGAGTTAGATCTGATAGCTTGTGCTACCAGGTCAGTTGCCGTGTTCCTCCCTTAAGTCAATGTGACCTGACCTGACTAGGTTGGGTGCATTGGCTTAAGCCGGTAGGAGACTTGGACCTGCCTCGCATGGGCCAGTAGGCCTTCTGCAGTGTTCCTTCGTTCTTATGTTCTTATGTTCTTACAACAGTTGCTCCTCCACAACACCGCCTCCTCCACAACAGTGTCTACTCCAAAATATTGTCTCTGCTACAACAGTGCCTCCTCCACAACAGTGTCTCCTCCTCAGCAGTGCCTGCACAACAGTGTCTCCTCCTCAGCAGTGCCTGCACAACAGTGCCTCCTCCAGAACAGTGTCTCCTCCACAAGAGCGTCTCCTCCACAAGAGCGTCTCCTCCACAACAGTGTCTCTTCCACAGTAGTACCTCCACAAGAATACCTCCTCAAAAGCAGTGCCAAGGCAACAGTGCCTCCTCCACAGCAGTGTCTCCTCCTCAACAGTGTCTCCTCTACAACAGTATCTCTTCTACATCAGTTCCTATTCCACAACAGTACCTCCTCAATAACAGTGTCACCTCCACAACAGTGCCTCCTCCACAACAGTGTCTCCTCCACAGCAGTGAGTCCTCATAAACGGTGTTTCCTCCACAACAGTTCCTTCTCCACAACATTGTCTCTTCTACAACAGTGTCTCTTACACAACAGTGTCTTTTCCACAGCAGTGCCTAATCATCAGCGGTGTTTCCTCCAAAACAGTGCCTCCTCCAAAACATTGTCTCTTTTACAACAGTGCCTTCACAACAGTGCCTCCTCGAGAACAGTGTCTCCTCCAGAGCAGTGTCTATCTCCTCCACAAGAGCGTCTCCTCCACAAGAATGTCTCCTCCACAATAGTGTCTCCTCCACAAGAGTGTCTCCTTCTTAACAGTGTCTCCTCCACAACAGTGTCTCCTACACAAGTGTGTGTCCTCCACAACAGTGCCTCCAAAACAGTGCCTCCTCCACAACAGTGTCTCCTCCACAACAGTGTCTCCTCCACAGCAGTGCCTCCACAACATTGCCTCCTCAACAACAGTGTCTCCTCCACAACAGTGTCTCTACTACAACAGTGTCTCCTCTACAACAGTGTCTCTTCCACAGCAATGTCTCTTCTACAACAGTGTCTCCTCCACAACAGTGTCTCCTCCACAGCAGTGCCTCCACAACATTGCCTCCTCAACAACAGTGTCTCCTCCACAAACAGTTGTCCTACACAACAGTGTCTCCTCACAACAGTGTCTCTTCCACAAAAAGTGTCTCCTCTACAACAGTGTGCCTCCCCACATCAGTGACTCCTCACAACAGTGTTCCTCCAAACATGTCTCCTCCACAACAGTCCTCCTCCAAACAGTGTCTCTTCCTATACAGTGTCTCCTCCCAAAAGTATCTCCCACAACAGTGTTTCCTCCACAACAGTGTCTCTTCTACAACAGTGCCTTCTCTATAACAGTGTCTCCTCCTCAACAGTGTCTCAACAACAGTATCTCCTCCACAACAGTGTCTCTCCACAGAGGTACCTCCACAAGAGTGCCTCCTCAAACATCAAGCAATCCCTCCTCCACAGAGTGCCTCCTTCTAAACAGTGTCTCTTCTACAACAGTGTCTCCTCCACAACAGTGTTCCTTCACGACATTTGTCTCCTCTACAACAGTGTCTCTCTACACAGGTGCCTCCTCCACAACATGTCTCCTCACAACAGTGTCTCCTCAACAACAGTGTCCTCCAAAGAGTATCCTCCACAACAGTGCTTCCTCCACAACAGTGTCTTCCACAGCAGTGCCTCCTCATCAACAGTGTCTCCTCCACAACAGTTCCTCCTCCACAACACGGCCTCCTCCACAACAGTGTCTACTCCAAAATATTGTCTCTTCACAACAGTGCCTCCTCCACAACAGTGTCTCCTCTCAGCAGTGCCTCCACAACAGTGTCTCCTCCTCAAACAGTGCCTCTCCACAACAGTGCTTCCTCCAGAACAGTGTCTCCTCTAGAACAGTGTCTCCTCCAAAACAGTGTCTCCTCCACAACAGTGTCTCCTCCCCAAGAGCGTCTCCTCCACAAGAGCGTCTCCTCCACAACAGTGTCTCTTCCCACATAGTCTCCTCCACAAATGCTCCTCAAAACAGTGCCAAGGCAACAGTGTCTCCTCCACAGCAGTGTCTCCTCCACAACAGTGTCTCCTCTACAACAGTGTCTCTTCTACATCAGTTCCTATTCCACAACAGTACCTCCTCAATAACAGTGTCACCTCCACAACAGTGCCTCCTCCACAACAGTGTCTCCTCCACAGCAGTGAGTCCTCATAAACGGTGCTTCCTCCACAACAGTTCCTTCTCCACAACATTGTCTCTTCTACAACAGTGCCTCTTACACAACAGTGTCTCTTCCACAAGAGCGTCTCCTCCACAAGAGCGTCTCCTCCACAACAGTGTCTCTTCCACAGTAGTACCTCCACAAGAATGCCTCCTCAAAAGCAGTGCCAAGGCAACAGTGCCTCCTCCACAGCAGTGTCTCCTCCTCAACAGTGTCTCCTCTACAACAGTGTCTCTTCTACATCAGTTCCTATTCCACAACAGTACCTCCTCAATAACAGTGTCACCTCCACAACAGTGCCTCCTCCACAACAGTGTCTCCTCCACAGCAGTGAGTCCTCATAAACGGTGCTTCCTCCACAACAGTTCCTTCTCCACAACATTGTCTCTTCTACAACAGTGCCTCTTACACAACAGTGTCTCTTCCACAACAGTGCCTAATCATCAGCGGTGTTTCCTCCAAAACAGTGCCTCCTCCAAAACATTGTCTCTTTTACAACAGTGCCTTCACAACAGTGCCTCCTCGAGAACAGTGTCTCCTCCAGAGCAGTGTCTATCTCCTCCACAAGAGCGTCTCCTCCACAAGAATGTCTCCTCCACAATAGTGTCTCCTCCACAAGAGTGTCTCCTCCTTAATAGTGTCTCCTCCACACCATTGTCTCCTTCACAACGGTGCCTCCTCCACAGCAGTGTCTCCTCCACAACAGTGTCTTCCCGTAACAGTGTCTCCTCCACAACAGTGTCTCATCCAGAACAGTGTCTCCTCCAGAACAGTGTCTCCTCCAGAACAGTGTCTCCTCCAGAGCAGTGTCTCCTCCACGACAGTGTCTCCTCCACAACAGTGTCTCCTCCACAACAGTGTCTCTTTCACATCAGTGTCTTCTCCACAACAGTGTCTCCTGCACAACAGTGTCTCATCCAGAGCAGTGTCTCCTCCAGAACAGTGTCTCCTCCAGAACAGTGTCTCCTCCAGAGCAGTGTCTCCTCCACAACAGTGTCTCCTCCACAACAGTGTCTCCTCCACAACAGTGTCTCTTTCACATCAGTGTCTTCTCCACTACAGTGTGTCCTGCACAACTGTGTCTCCTCCACAACAGTGTCTCCACCACAACAGTGTCTCCTCCACAACAGTGTCTCTTTCACATCAGTGTCTTCTCCACTACAGTGTGTCCTGCACAACAGTGTCTCCTTCACAACAGTGTCTCCTCCACAACAGTGTCTCCTCCACAACAGTGTCTCCTGCACAACATTGTCTCCTGCACTAATGTCTCCTGCACAACAGTGTCTCCTGCACAACATTGTCTCCTGCACTAATGTCTCCTGCACAACATTGTCTCCTGCACTAATGTCTCCTGCACAACAGTGTCTCCTGCACAACAGTGTCTCCTGCATAAAAGTGTCTCCTGCACTACAGTGTCTCCTCCACAACAGTGTCTCCTCCACAACAGTGTCTCCTGCACAACAGTGTCTCCTGCACAACAGTATCTCCTCCACAACAGTGTCTACTTCACAATAGTGTCTCCTCCACAACAGTGTCTCCTCCACAACAGTGTCTCCTGCACAACAGTATCTCCTCCACAACAGTGTCTCCTGCACAACAGTGTCTCCTGCACAACAGTGTCTCCTGCATAAAAGTGTCTCCTTCACAACAGTGTCTCCTCCACAACAGTGTCTCCTCGACAACAGTGTCTCCTCCACAACAGTAAATCCTGCACAAGTGTCTCCTCCACAATAGTGTCTCCTCCAGAACAGTGTCTCCTTCTGAACAGTGTCTCCACCACAACAATGTCTCCTCCACAACAGTGTCTCCTCCACAACAGTGTCTCCTCTACAACATTTTCTCCTGGTCAACAGTGTCTCCTGCACAACAGTGTCTCCTGCACAACAGTGTCTCCTGCACAACAGTGTCTCCTGCACAACAGTGTCTCCTGCACGACATTGTCTCCTGCACAACAGTGTCTCCTCCACAACAGTGTCTCCTCCACAACAGTGTCTCCTCCACAACAGTGTCTCCTCCACAACAGTGTCTCCTCCACAACAGTGTCTCCTCCACAAAAGTGTCTCCTCCACAACAGTGTCTCCTCCACAACAGTGTCTCCTGCACAACAGTGTCTCATCCACAACAGTGTCTCCTCCACAACAGTGTCTCCTGCACAACAGTGTCTCCTCCACAACAGTGTCTCCTGCACAACAGTGTCTCCTCCAGAAAAGTGTTTCCTCCACAACAGTGTCTCCTCCACAACAGTGTCTCCTCCACAACAGTGTCTCCTCCACAACAGTGTCTCCTGCACAACAGTGTCTCATCCACAACAGTGTCTCCTCGACAACAGTGTCTCCTTCACAACAGTGTCTCCTGCACAACAGTGTCTCCTGGACAACAGTTTCTCCTGCACAACAGTGTCTCCTGCACAACAGTGTCTCATCCACAACAGTGTCTCCTCGACAACAGATGTCTCCTTCACAACAGGTCTCCTGCACAAACGTGTCTCCTGCACACAGTGCTCTCGACAACAGTGTCTCCTTCACAACAGTGTCTCCTTCACAACAGTGTCTCCTGCACAACAGTGTCTCCTGCACAACAGTGTCTCATCCACAACAGTGTCTCCTCGACAACAGTGTCTCCTTCAAAAACAGTGCCCTCCTGCACACAGTGTCTCCTCGACAACAGTGTCTCCTCGACAACAGTGTCTCCTTCACAACAGTGTCTCCTGCACAACAGTGTCTCCTCCACAACAGTGTCTCCTCGACAACAGTGTCTCCTCCACAACAGTGTCTCCTTCACAACAGTGTTCCCTGCACAACAGTGTCTCCTCCAAAAACAGTGTCCCCCAAAACAGTGTCTCCTGCACAACAGTGTCTCCTGCACAACAGTGTCTCCTGCACAACAGTGTCTCCTGCACAACAGTGTCTCCTGCACAACAGTGTCTCCTGCACAACAGTGTCTCCTGCACAACATTGTCTCCTGCACAACAGTGTCTCCTGCACACCGAGTCTCCTGCACAACAGGGGTCTCTTGCACAACAGTGTCTCCTGCACAACAGGTCCCCTGCACAACAGTGTCCCTGCACAACAGTGTCTCTGCACAACAGTGTCTCCTGCCCACCAATCTCCTCACAACAGTGTCTCCTGCACACCAGAGTCTCCTGCACAACAGTGTCTCCTGCACACCAGAGTCTCCTGCACAACAGTGTCTCCTGCACACCAGAGTCTCCTGCACAACAGTGTCTCTTGCACAACAGTGTCTCCTCCACAACAGTGTCTCCTCCACATCAGTTTCTCCTCCACAACAGTGTCTCCTGCACAACAGTGTCTCTTGCAAAAACAGTGTTCCGCACAACAGTGTCCCCTGCAAAACCCAGTGTCTCCCTGCACAACAGTGTCTCCTGCACAACAGTGTCTCCTGCACACCAGAGTCTCCTGCACAACAGTGTCTCCTGCACACCAGAGTCTCCTGCACAACAGTGTCTCTTGCAGAACAGTGTCTCCTCCACAACAGTGTCTCCTCCACATCAGTTTCTCCTCCACAACAGTGTCTCCTCCACAAACAGTTTCTCCTCCACAACAGTGTCTCCTCCACAACAGTGTCTCCTCCACAAAAAGGTTCCCTGCACACAGTGTCTCTTCCACAACAGTGTCCCCTCCAAAACAGTGTCTCCCCTGCAAAAACAGTGTCTCCTGCACAACAGTGTCTCATGCACAACAGTGTCTCCTGCACAACAGTGTCTCCTCCACAACAGTGTCTCGTGCGCAATAGTGCCTCCTGCACAACAGTGTCTCCTCCACAACAGTGTCTCCTGCACAACAGTGTCTCCTCCACAACAGTGTCTCCTCCACAACAGTGTCTCCTGCACAACAGTGTCTCCTCCACAACAATGTCTCCTCCACAACAGTGTCTCCTCCACAACAGTGTCTCCTCCACAACAGTGTCTCCTCCACAACAGTGTCTCCTGCACAACAGTGTCTCCTGCACAACAGTGTCTCCTGCACAACAGTGTCTCCTCCACAACAGTGTCTCCTCCACAACAGTGTCTCCTCCACAATACAATAAACATTCACTTGCCACATCCTCTAATATCTCTTCTCTTCATTCGTCTCTTTCATAGTCCCGTAAATATTTCCCACATTCTATCATTATTCCTAAAAAAAATATTTTTTAATTTAAAGATCTGAATCATTCTTTTTCCCAATAATTTTTCAGAAATTATCAATTCTGTTATTTTTTTTTACAGTTGTCGTTGCCTGTTTTTCCACTTCCCGAGTCAGTTTTATTCAGAGAAAATAAGAGGCACAATATCGTGGCTAAATAATAGTCCGAGTCTGACCGTAATGTTTCGAACATCCTTTTAAGTTCCCTTCACTCAGTGCTAAGACATCTGTCTTATTTTCATTCAAGACATAAGCAAGCAGTTCCTTATTAACATCAACAAGCAGCTAGTTATTAACATCAACAAGCAGCTAGTCATTAACATCAACAAGCAGCTAGTTATTATCATCAACAAGCAGCTAGTTATTAACATCAACAAGCAGCTAGTTATTAACATCAACAAAACAGCTAGTCATTAACATTTAACAAGCAGCTAGTTATTAACATCAACAAGCAGCTAGTTATTAACATCAACAAGCAGCTAGTTATTAACATCAACATGCAGCTAGTTATTAACATCAACAAGCAGTTCCGTATTAACATCAACAAGCAACTCCTTATTAACATCAACAAGCAGCTTCTTATTAACATCAACAAGCAGCTGGTTATTAACATCAACAAGCAGCTAGTTATTAACACCAACAAGCAGCTCCTTATTAACATCAACACGCAGCTAGTTATTAACATCAACAAGCAGCTAGTTATTAACATCAACAAGCAACTCATTATTAACATCAACAAGCAGCTAGTTATTAACATCAACAAGCAGCTAGTTATTAACATCAACAAGCAGCTAGTTATTAACATCAACAAGCAACTCCTTATTAACATCAACAAGCAGCTAGTTATTAACATCAACAATCAGCTAGTTATTAACATCAACAAGCAAGTCCTTATTAACATCAACAAGATGCTAGTTATTAACATCAACAAGCATCTATTTATTAACATCAACAAGCAGCTCCTTATTAACTTCAACAAGCAGCTCCTTATTAACATCATCAAGCAGCTAGTTATTAACATCAACAAGCAGCTAGTTATTAACATCATCAAGCAGCTCCTTATTAACATCAACAAGCAGCTAGTTATTAACATCAACAAGCAGCTAGTTATTAAATCAACAAGCAAAACCCTTATTAAACATCAACAAGCAGCTAGTTATTAACATCAACAAGCAGCTAGTTATTAACATCAACAAGCAGCTAGTTATTAACAACAACAAGCAACTCCTTATTAACATCAACAAGTAGCTAGTTATTAACATCAACAAGCAGCTAGTTATTAACATCAACAAGCAGCTAGTTATTAACATCAACAAGCAGATCCTTATTAACATCAACAAACAGCTAGTTATTAACATCAACAAGCAGCTAGTTATTAACATCAACAAGCAACTCATTGTTAACATCAACAAGCAGCTAGTTATTAACATCAACAAGCAGCTAGTTATTAACATCAACAAGCAGCTAGTTATTAACATCAAGAAGCAAGTCCTTATTAACATCAACAAGCAGCTAGTTATTAACATCAACAAGCAGCTAGTTATTAACATCAACAAGCAACTAGTTATTAACATCAACAAGCAGCTAGTTATTAACATCAACAAGCAGCTCCTTATTAACTTCAACAAGCAGCTAGTTATTAACATCAACAAGCAACTCATTATTAACATCAACAAGCAGCTAGTTATTAACATCAACAAGCAGCTAGTTATTTTAAAATCAACAAGCAGCTAGTTATTTAAAATCAACAAGCAGCTAGTTATAACATAAACAAGCAGCTAGTTATTTAAAATCAACAAACAACTCATTATTACATCAACAGCAGCTAGTTATTTAAAATCAACAAGCGCTAGTTATTAACATCAACAAGCAGCTAGTTATTAACATCAACAAGCAGTTAGTTTTTAACATCAACAAGCACTCCTTATTAACTTCAAAAAAGCAGCTAGTTATTTAACATCAACAAGCAACTCATTATTAACATCAACAAGCAGCTAGTTATTAACATCAACAAGCAGCATTATTTAAAATCAACAAGCAGCTAGTTTTTAACATCAACAAGCAGCTAGTTATTAACATCAACAAACAGCTAGTTATTAACATCAACAAGCAGCTCCTTATTAACATCAACAAGCAGCTAGTTATTAACATCAACAAGCAGTTCCTTATTAACATCAACAAGCAGCTAGTTATTAACATCAACAAGCAGCTAGTTATTAACATCAACAAGCAGCTAGTTATTAACATCAACAAGCAGCTAGTTATTAACATCAACAAGCAGCTAGTTATTAACATCAACAAGCAGCTAGTTTATTAAATCAACAAGCGTAGTTATTAACATCAACAAGCAGCTAGTTATTAACATCAAGAAGCAGCTAGTTATTAACATCAACAAGCAGCTAGTTATTAACATCAACAAGCAGCTAGTTATTAACATCAACAAGCAGCTCCTTATTAACTTCAACAAGCAGCTAGTTATTAACATCAACAAGCAACTCATTATTAACATCAACAAGCAGCTAGTTATTAACATCAACAAGCAGCTAGTTATTAACATCAACAAGCAGCTAGTTATTAACTCAACAAGCAGCTAGTTATTAACATCAACAAGCAGCTAGTTATTAACATCAAAAGCAGCTAGTTATTAAATCAACAAGCAGCTAGTTATTAACATCAACAAGCAGCTAGTTATTAACATCAACAAGCAGCTAGTTATTAACTTCAACAAGCAGCTAGTTATTAACATCAACAAGCAGCTAGTTATTAACATCAACAAGCAGCTAGTTATTAAAATCAAACAAGCAGCTAGTTATTAACATCAACAAGCAGCTAGTTATTAACATCAACAAGCAGCTAGTTATTAACATCAACAAGCAGCTAGTTATTAACATCAACAAGCAGCTCCTTATTAACTTCAACAAGCAGCTAGTTATTAACATCAACAAGCAACTCATTATTAACATCAACAAGCAGCTAGTTATTAACATCAACAAGCAGCTAGTTATTAACATCAACAAGCAGCTAGTTATTAACATCAACAAGCAGCTAGTTATTAACATTAACAAGCAGCTAGTTATTAACATCAATAAGCAGCTAGTTATTAACTTCAGCAAGCAGCTCCTTATTAACATCAACAAGCAGCTAGTTATTAACATCAACAAGATGCTAGTTATTAACATCAACAAGCAGCTAGTTATTAACATCAACAAGCAACTCATTATTAACATCAACAAGCAGCTAGTTATTAACTTCAACAAGCAGCTCCTTATTAACATCAACAAGCAGCTAGTTATTAACATCAACAAGCAGCTAGTTATTAACATCAACAAGCAGCTAGTTTATTAACATCAACAAAACACTAGTTATTAACATCAACAAGCAGCTAGTTATTAACAAACAACAAGCAGCTAGTTATTAACTTCAACAAGCAGCTCCTTATTAACATCAAAGCACTCCTTATTAAAAATCAACAAGCAGCTAGTTATTAACATCAACAAGCAGCTAGTTATTAACATCAACAAAACAGCTAGTTATTAACATCAACAAGCAGCTAGTTATTAACATCAACAAGCAGCTAGATATTAACTTCAACAAGCAGCTGTTATTAACATCAACAAGCAGCTAGTTTATTAAATCAACAAGCAGCTAGTTATTAACATCAACAAGCAGCTAGTTATTAACTTTAACAAGCAGCTAGTTATTAAAAATCAACAAGCAGCTAGTTATTACATCAACCCGCAGCTAGTTTTTTAACTTCAACAAGCAGCTAGTTATTAACATCACAAGCAGCTATTATTAACATCAACAAGCAGCTAGTTATTAACATCAACAAGCAGCTAGTTATTAACATCAACAAGCAGCTAGTTATTAACTTCAACAAGCAGCTAGTTATTAACATCAACAAGCAGCTAGTTATTAACATCAACAAGCAGCTAGTTATTAACATCAACAAGCAGCTAGTTATTAACTTCAACAAGCAGCTAGTTTTTTAACTTCAACAAGCACTAGTTTTTAACATCAACAAGAGCTAGTTATTAACAATCAACAAGCAGCTAGTTATTAACATCAACAAGCAGCTAGTTATTAACTTCAACAAGCAAGCTAGTTATTAACTTCAACAAGCAGCTAGTTTTTTAACATCAACAAGCAGCTAGTTATTAACATCAACAAGCAGCTAGTTATTAACATCAACAAGCAGCTAGTTATTAACATCAACAAGCAGCTAGTTTTTTAACATCAACAAGCAGCTAGTTAAATTAACATCAACAAGCCAACTAGTTATTAAACATCAAAAAGCAGCTAAATTATTAAAAATCAACAAGCAGCAGTTATTTAAAATCAACAAGCAGCTAGTTATTAACTTTTAACAAGCAGCTAGTTATTAACATCAACAAGCAGCTAGTTATTAACATCAACAAGCATCTAGTTATTAACATCAACAAGCAGCTAGTTATTAACATCAACAAGCAGCTAGTTATTAACATCAACAAGCAGCTAGTTATTAACATCAACAAGCAGCTAGTTATTAACATCAACAAGCAGCTAGTTATTAACATCAACAAGCATCTAGTTATTAACATCAACAAGCATCTAGTTATTAACATCAACAAGCATCTAGTTATTAACATCAACAAGCAGCTAAATTATTAACATCAACAAGCAGCTAGTTATTAACATCAACAAGCAGCTAGTTATTAACATCAACAAACAGCTAGTTATTAACATCAACAAGCAGCTAGTTATTAACATCAACAAGCATCTAGTTATTAACATCAACAAGCAGCTTTTTATTAACATCAACAAGCAGCTCCTTATTAACATCAACAAGCAGCTAGTTATTACATGTCTAATATATCCATCACCTTCACACAACCTGACCTCAAAATGTGATTTTTCTTTTTTTGATAATAATAATAATAATAATAATAATAATAATAATAATAATAATAATAATAATAATAATAATAATAATAATAATAATAATAATTATTATTATTATTATTATTATTATTAATTATCATTATTGTTATTATTATTATTATTATTATTATTATTATTATTAATATTATTATTTTTTATTATTATTATTTATTATTATTATTATTATTTTTATCATGGGGAATGCTAAACCGGATGCAGTTGCCTAGATTAAGAGCTCCTCACCAGCGTCAGAGGTTCTCTTGGATAATAATGTTTTAAAAGGTGGTAACTAGTCCATCGCTGAACACACTTCAGTCACCTCTGACATGCATGGCTATGGGAAAAGGGTTCTAACTCACTTCTCAGGGGAAGTGGAAAGGAACCATTACAAGACTTAGAACTGATAAATTAGACACATGTGCAACTCTTGGGTATCTTTATTGAGGAAACGTTTCGCCACACAGTGGCTTCATCAGTCCATACAAAGGAGAATCTTGAAGAACAGGAGGAGAATGAGGTAATCAGTCCCTCAACCTTGAGTCGATGTGGTCAGTCCATCAATCTTGAATAGAATACGGCATACGTGCTGAGAAGGAGCTTATAAACCGTTGGCAGGAGAGGTGCAGCAGTCATAGATTCTCCTTTGTATGGACTGATGAAGCCACTGTGTGGCGAAACGTTTCCTCAATAAAGATACCCAAGAGTTGCACATGTGTCTAATTTATCAACATGTCGGTTCTCTGAACCATTCATCTACAAACCTGTCAGACACTGCAACTTCTTGGGATCTTAATACTTGGGAATTCTTCGCTTGCCTAATTCTTGGGCACGACCTACTTCAACATTGAATAAGTGTTACACGACCTATGACTTCTGCACCTCTCCTGCCAACGGTTTATAAGCTCCTTCTCAGCACGTATGCCGTATTCTATTCAAGATTGATGGACTGACCACATCGACTCAAGGTTGAGGGACTGATTACCTCATTCTCCTCCTGTTCTTCAAGATTCTCCTTTGTATGGACTGATGAAGCCACTGTGTGGCGAAACGTTTCCTCAATAAAGATACCCAAGAGTTGCACATGTGTCTAATTTATCAACATGTCGGTTCTCTGAACCATTCATCTACAAAGACTTAGAGCTACAGAGGGAGATAAAAATAAAAGCACAGCGATCAGCTAGCGATTTAGGGAGGTATTCACAGTGGAGAGAGAGAGAGAGAGAGAGAGATAGATAGATAGATAGAGAGAGAGAGAGAGAGATAGATAGATAGATAGATAGATAGATAGATAGAGAGAGAGAGAGAGAGAGAGAGAGAGAGAGAGAGAGAGAGGAGAGAGAGAGAGAGAGAGAGAGAGAGAGAGAGAGAAAGAGAGTATGAGAGAGAGAGAGAGAGGCTTCCACCAAACCGAGATGGTAGGGTGCACCAGCAAGTGCTGGACACACTGCACACAAACCGAGGAAGAGGTGAAGAAACTGCTAATGGAACTAGATAAGCGACTGTTGCAAGAAATTAATAAGATTTACCAGTCATCTTAGAAGACTCGTGAGACAGAAAAGACAGACTGGCAGTCCTGAAGAATTAAAAAAAAATGCGTTTAACACTACCGTGTCTGACTCACACATCAAGATGGCAGTAAATTTAACCCTTGAGCGAGTTCATGTAATTATTCACAGGAAATCGCGACTAAACTCAGATTCCTGGAGTGATTCAACAACTCGTCTTCAAAACCTGCCAAGCTGATACCTGCCATTGTCCTGCCTGTAACTACGGCCGTTGAGTTTTAACGTCGCTCTGTCCTGCAAGAGCTGAGGAGGTGCAGTAACTGAAGAGGAGGAAGAGAGGCAGTTAAGACGAAGGTAAAAAGCCAAGTGGGCGATTGGACGACTGGGTAAAAAAAGGAAAACTCAGAGGAAAGGCAATAGGAAGATGAGTAAAAGAGGAACTAAAGGTTAGGAGAGGTGAAAGAGTAAGGGAATAAAGGAGAATGGGAAGCAGAGAACAGAAGAGGAGAGGAAGAGAAGCAGAAAACACAAGACGAAGGACTAAGGGAAGGAGGTAAGTACAGAACAGATGTTGTTTGCTAATATTCTTAGTTATATAAATAATCTGAAGGAAGGAATGAATAAATTTATGAATGTTAGTGGAGGATACGAACATTCAGTATATTAAGATTTCAAAATTAGTGTAAATTCCTAAATGATAAATTAAACAAGGGAAGGGAATTTAACTTGATAATGACATGTAATGACTAGTAAGCTGATATTATAACATATAAAACATAGGGGAAGGGAACAGATGGATCTGGAAGTAATTGTAAAGAAATATTACCAGCAGATCACATAATGCAGTGGAATATTTATTTGGTAAAATGACAGACTTTTAAATAGGCTTCGGATATACAGAAAAATATCTTTCTTCTTTCTACATACCGGCCGTCTACCACCAAGGCAGGGGTCTCGAAAAACAGGAAACGAACGTTTTTTTTTTTACATTTAGTATGTTTACAGGAAAAATGGTTACGAGACCGTTGGAGCATGGGGTAAGTGTGCTCTAAAGTTCCTCAAAGAGCTGGGTGAAAAGCTCATCATAGAAACCAAGGACCACAGGGCGACCAGCTTCCTCTTTCAGAGACTCAGTGTTGCGATCCAGAGAGGAAATGCCTGCAGCATTCTGGGCACGCGGCACGCTCTGAGATTACCTATTTTGTTTTACTCTCTGTTGTTTTTTGTGTGAATGTTTGGCCAATGTTTTTTTGTCTTTAATATAAATATAATATATAATATAATATATTATATATATATATATATATATAATATATAATATTATATTATTTATATATATATATATATATATATATATATATAAAATATTTTATATATATATATAATATATTATAAATATATATATATCTATCTATCAAATATATATATATATATATATATATATATATATATATATATATATATAATTTTAATATATATATATATATATATTGTGGTGTGTGTGTATATATATATATAAATATATATAATATATATATATATATAAATATATATATATATATATATATATATAATATATATATATATACTTATATGTTTACAGTGAAACATATAAGTGAACAGTATTTAGATAAGGCTAAGAGGTCTTTGTGGCATTTATGGATTGGAAAAGGCGTATGACAGGTGGATAGGGGGCAATGTGGCAGATTGCAGGTGTATGGTGTAGGAAGTAGGTTACTGGGAAACAGTGAAAAAGTTTTACGAGGATAGTGAGGCTCAAGTTAGAGTATGTAGGAAAGAGGGAAATTATTTCCCCAATAAAAGTAGGCCTTAGACAAGGATGTGTGATGTCACCATGGTTGTTTAATATATTTATAGATGGGGTTGTAAGAGAAGTAAATGCGAGGGTCCTTGGCAAGACGCATGGAGTTAAAAAAATAAAGAATCACACTAAAGTGGGGGTTTTTCACAGTTTTCTCTTGCTGATGACACTGTGCTCTTGGAGATTCTGAAGAGAAGTTGCAGAATTGGTGGATGAATTTGGTAGGGTGTGCAAAAGAAGAAATTAAAAGTGAATACAGGGAAAAAGTAAGGTTATGAGGATAACAAAAAGATTAGGTGATGAAAGATTGGATATCAGATTGGAGGGAGAGAGTATGGAGGAGGTGGAGTTTTTCAGATATTTGGGAGTGGACGTGTCAGCGGAGAGTCTATGAAAGATGAGGTGAATCAATAGAATTTATGAGGGGAAAAGGGTGAGTGGTGCACTTAGGAGTCTGTGGAGACAAAGAAATTTGTCCTTGGAGGCAAAGAGGGGAATGTATGAGAGTAAAAGTTTTACCAACGCTCTTTTATGGGTGTGAAGATGGGTGATGAATGTTGCAAGGCGAGGAGAAGGCTGGAGGCAGTGGAGATGTCATGTCTGAGGGCAATGTGTGGTGGAAAATAATGCGAGAATTCGTAGTTTGGAAGTTAAAGGGGGTGGGGGATTACCAAAAAATGTTGTCCAAGGGGTGAGGAAGGATTGTTTAGGTGGTTCGGACATGTAGAGAGAATGGAGCGAAACGAGTGACTTCAAGAGTGTATCATCTGTAGTGGAAGGAAGGCGGGGCAGGGTCGGCCTAGGAAAGGTTGGAGGGGGGGGGGTAAAGGAGGGTTTTTTGTGCGAGGGGCTTGGGCTTCCAGCAGGCATGCGTGATCGTGTTTGATAGGAGTGAATGGAGACAAATGGTTTTTAATACTTGACGTGCTGTTGGAGTGTGAGCAAAGTAACATTTATGAAGGGATTCAGGGAAACCGGCAGGCCGGACTTGAGTCCTGGAGTTGGGGAAATACAGTGCCTGCACTTTTGAAGGAGGGGTTGTTAATGTTGCAGTTTAAAAAAATGTAGTGTAAAGCACCCTTTTGGCAAACAGTGATGGAGTGAATGATGGTGAAAGTTTTTCTTTTTCGGGCCACCCTGCCTTGGTGGGAATCGGCCAGTGTGATAAAAAAAAATAATATATTTATTTTATAAAATATATATATAATATATATATTAAAATATATATTTAATATATATATATATATATATAATATATATAAGCAATAAAAAAATATTTACGACGCATGGTGTTTTGTCCTCACCAAAAAGACATGTAGATAAATTAGAAAGAAGTCATTATACAACAAAGTCTTTAAGATCTAAGAGATGTAATTATAAGGGTTTAAACCCCAGGAGATATTTTTTCCTGGGGGGATATGAGTAAAAGAGGAAAAAGTAAAGGAGTGCTATGAGTACACTCAGAGACAACACAATAAGTCTCAGAAGCCCAAGACTGTTCAACTGCCTCTCAGCATACATAAGGGGATTAAACCCAAAAGCCCCCTACTGTCTTTAAGAAGCACGGACAGACATCTAAAACCAGTACCTGACCAACCGGGGTGGGTTTGTACGTCATTTGCGTGCGGGCCGGGGATAACAACCTGGGTTTACAGGCCCGATCCACCGCGAGCCTGATCATGGACCGACCCGGGGCCCTACCCCACGAAACTCTCCGGATATTAAAAACATGGTTTTGCTTTTAAAATTTATAAATAG